>DWCF01000277.1:0-52897 GCA_018230265.1 Delias oraia | reverse complement strand
GCTGTGATGCTGGCTATCTTGTAGCGTGAGCTGTGATGCTGGCTATCTTTTAGCGTGAGCTGTGATGCTGGCTATCTGAAGACCTCCGTCTTAAAGCATTTAGGTATGTCGGACGAAAAGAACAGTTCTCTACTATTCTTATTTTGTTTTTTTTAATTTACAGGGTGCGGGCATTGCAATGAAGTGAAACCGTCGTTCAGCCGTGTGGCGACGAAATTGAAAGATGAAAATGCTAAAGTGAAACTGATCGCCATAGACGTTATGGAGAATCCGAAAGTGACGGACTTTGCCGGAATAGAAACGCTACCAACTTTCAAAGTGTACTCAAACTCAGTCGAGAAGTTGGTTTACGAAGGTGACAGATCGGAGAATGATATGTACAACTTTTGCAAACAGTTGAAGGTAAAGGATGAATTGTGATCGCGTAATGCCCGTACTATGCTGGTATCATTTTGCCGTGTGCTTTTGGATTGATTTGCATTGCTGTGTGGGCTTCCTCACCGCTGAGGGAGGTACATCGCTGCCCATTTATGCGCATAAATTTTTTAAAGGAATATCGTCACAAATGCAAATTAAACCTTAATAATATATATTTAACGATATTTCAAGATAAGATTTTTATTTAGAATTTTTAATTAGTATTTGATATTGAAGTATATTTTAGACTCTCTCATTAGTGCCTTCATATTATTAATTAATGTGAGTCAACGATATATTATACAGATGCGTTAGGTTAACACTCAGACTTATGTAATGGTATTAATTAAAGATGGTGCCTTGAAACGTGGCTTCTCTATGTTAAACTTCACATTATATGATTGAAAATATATTTTTTTTAATTTAACGCAGTCATTATGTATGAACGTTTCGTCTGTTTGTAATATGTCGTTGGTTTAGTTATTTAGACTTTAGAATAGTTAATATTGCTTAGATAATTATGTAACATCGCTTAGAATTTAGATAAATAAAATCCACTCAGCTAGCATCTCAATTTTGCAATGTTATATAACCAAGAATTATTTGTACAAATCATATCATACTTGTCAATATTAGTATGATAATTGTGACAGATGGTGATGGGTAGTGGTGTTGACACCACTACCGATCTATGTTATCATCCTAGATTTGACAAAGGTTTTAAATGGTATTTTTGTATCCATTATTTTTTATACTTATGTCGTATTTCATAGATAAACGATGATAAAGCATGTTATTGTGGCGTTGACCAAACTAAAATGAATTTTAAATATTTAGATAATGTACTTAAAGCTTTTTATAAAAAAAATTATATAGTTAATCGTTTTCATTTTAATTTCAGTAATGAAAATACGTAATTATTATTACTATTTTTCAACATTCCGTATGTATTATATTTTTACGTAGAACGACTATTGTACTTTTTAGTGTATCTACTTATATACAGTAATTTATGATTAAACATTGTCTTTGGTTGCAAATATATCTTTGTGATCATATTTTCCTATGTCATTGAATTTATGTGATACGAGAAGTTCCTTATGTCTTCCAAATAATTATATATATTATGATTAATACAGATTTGTAATGAAAAATCCATTTTCAGATATGAAATTAAGAATAATTGATGATGTCGAAGATATAATCTGTACTTTAAATAAATACTAATAAATATGGTGATTTTATTATGCTCCTATTGTTAATTTATTGATATTTTTATGAAAATTGTAAGGCCATTAGGGGGCGCACCTAGGATAATCGGTTTACCAAGGACACCTCCAGATTTTGCTGTGTAGCTGGTGTGTTGTCTGCCTTTTAGGGATAGCTGCGGTCTGTGAAGGTTTCCAAGTCTAATCCAAGTCATCTCTGTAGGTGTATATTTCAGAGTGGTAGAGCGCGCCACAATTTTTTTTATTACAGTTTTAATATTAGGTAATAGGTTGAATCGTGTATACGTATGTATTCTTAAATTCTGTGTGGAGTATGGTAATTAGTTCCTTGATCCCTATAGTTTTTACTTTTTAATTGCTATCTTTTTTATTGGATTTATGTATTGATATGATTTTTACGCCAATGGACATTCTTAGCCTCACTTGAACGAAGATACGTTGCCGGCTTTTAAGGAATCCACTTGGTTTTAAAGAATTTTACTCTATCTAAGGTCTCATTTATTTAAGTAGCTTTTAAATACATGCTAAATATATGTAATTATTCTTGTATTATTATTTATTGCGTATTAACGTCAAATAACCCCGTGGTAACACTGGTACAGTTTGGAAACGCAAAATAATAAAGGTCTCTTGATTGAATAATGTACCAACGCTACAATTTGCTATAATATTTTTGAGAATACATATATATGTAATGTTTATGTATATAGGATGTATGTATGTAAGATATATATGTATAATGATATATATATATAAATATAGTATAGATATATAATTTTGATATTATGACTGCTTTAAAAAACTTATATATATTCGTTTTTAAAAACAGGTGGTTTTTATTGCAATAAAATATATACACTAGAACTGAAAGAAATCTATAAGTCTACTTAAATGAAATTATTTTTAAGCTTAGGTTACGATATACCATCAGCTATGGGTTTCTTCGATTCTTTAATCAATTAACATAAGTACCTAATAAAAGAACTATTACTGAATAAATTCAAATTTCGTATTAAGAAAAGATAATACGTCGTACTCCTAAGTCCAAGAGTTCTTCAGCATAGCTGTCGCTTCGAATTGTAACGTCAACAGCTACAAATTCTAATATAAACATAGCATTCAACAAGAGATCACCACCGCCAATGAGCAACCGCGTCACATTTACCTCATGACCTCCGATGACTCACTCAGCGCAACACAGTACAATTACTTTGTCGCGATGGTATTCTGTAGCCTGCCCAATTTGTGACAAAAAATTATAATTTTTTGTATTATACTTAATTAAAAATATAATTTTTTGTCCATACCAGATATCAAACACGATACCTTTCGCTTTGTGGTTTACTTAGAGTTTGTTCGACTTTCGGTGTGAATTGAATTCTACTATATATTGATTTGTTGTCCCAATTATTAAATATTAATTAACTAATTATTTTACTCGTGGGAGAGGCATGCTGATGCATATGCGGACGCAATAAATGGGCCGTCTTGTCCGATGTGATACCACGGGCTCACAGAATACTCAGCGTGAAATAGTACATAGTTGTACTTGAAACGGTATCCCGACTACGTTTTCCTGAGTGAGTGAGGTTATGGGAGGCACTTAAAATGTCGCTTAAGTAGCGTAAAAACACGTCCACACAACCAAAGCGCGGACTGTGGTGCAGTTAGGAACGGGCGGCGGTGTCCTCTTATCATATAGGACACCCACCTGCTCGGTTCTCAACTATACTACAAAAAATTGCCATTGCATTTACCTTTAAATTTCAGTCAAAAGCGTGAAGCGACCTTTAGCTTTGTACTCGGTTCCCACGTATTTCGTATAGTGAGTGTACCGGAAGCTCAATTCTTTAATAAGTTAACTAGTGTTAAAAAAGTGAATGTAATACTCAACGTAATATTATAATTATTATTTTTTATAACGTAACGAATCCGCTCTGAAGATTGCAGTGATCTAATGTCGTTACATCACATATTCGCGACTCCGTACATCGTTATTTACGCAAGTAAAGTTGAAGATGGTAGTTTGAATAATATGCACATAATACAGATCTTGTTTTATTAATAAAAACTATTGATCGATTCTTTTAGAAGGTAAAGAGACTTTTCAAAGCTTCTACTAGTGAATGAAAAATCGGATATGTTGCTTTTTAACTGCTAGGAGCTGCTTTAGTAGAAATTTGTGTTGTATTGGAGGAGTGGTATATGTTTTAATTTTATTTTTTGTCAAGCCATTCTAGATAACGATTAAATTGTAATTGTTTGGACCGGCTTTTCAAACCGGTACCTATCGCTTCGTGGATGGCTTATAAAATTACCCAGGCTCTCAAAAAGCACGTTAAATGTGATAAATTTAATGTTCTTCCGAAATATTTGCTTATCATTATTTACAACTAAATCTCCTGAGTAAGCTTCTATATCAAACTAGGCTTCTATATAAACAAAGGTTCCCTAGGACTCCTCAGAGAAGGTTAATTAATAAATTTGACTACTGTTGCCTTTGAAATACATCGCCCTAGTACCCTTAGTTTATTAAAAGTCAGCAAGGCACCTGAAGCTCTGGTGGGACTAGAAGTGCCATGGACGGTGGGATACTTAATCTAGGTGAGCTTTATTTTTAGTGGTTTTCTATGAAAAAAACATACACTTAAACGGTACTCTTTATTGGGTACGTATATTATATAGTTTCAGCTACCTCCACGCCAAATATGAACTAAATCTGTCAATCCGTTTTTGAGTTATTAATATACTTCATCTAAATCATTTTATTTACTGAATGAGTATTTATAATAAAAAAATAAAATTCAAATTGCAAAAATCGGAACTGAATTGTCATTTTAAGCGTGGTTACTTTGTTGTATTGATTAGTAGAATTTGTACCACAAACATTATAGTCTATTTTTTACATATAAAAAATCTATTAATAAAATAGTTGTTTTTTTCAAACCTATAAGAAGGAAATCTCGTAATTTTTATTTATATGATAACAACAACGGGTCCTTTCTGACTGAGCAGTCTTGATTCTCCAATACTTGGGACTTTTATCAAAGTGTTTGTAATATATTCAGTCCAACAGATCTCTCCGATACACAATAGCCTTTATAACATTCATATGCGGTTACTAAACCAATGAATGCGCCACCCACGACATCTTCTAAATGGTGATGATTATCACAACACCGGCTGTAACCAATGAAGCAAGCTAGAAACAAAGGCATTGTACAGAACATGATACACTGTATATTCCCTGTGAAGCGTCCAAACAGTTTTCCATAAAGCCATATACTCAAGAAGCCGAGCGAGCAGAATGAAAAGCTGCTATGTCCGCTTGGAAATGATTTCCTCCCATCAATTACATCTTTCTCATTTCCCACGCATTCCGTTGTGAAAATTCCATGCGGAAAACAACGGTAGAAAAAATCAGGTCTCGGTCGGCTTATCACTATCTTCAGAAACTCTGTAACGAATGCATTTAAGATCACAGCTAAGGTCCACCCAAGAAGAGCGTTCATTGTTTCAATATAATCTCTTAGGAGAATTGCCGGCAAGCTTAGAAGAACCAATGGTAAAAATATTATTATTGACAGCATAATCCACGGAGGTACTATTGAATCCCGGCGAGGTTTTTTATATTCAATCAGCAATTCTTCTGGTGTTATGCACATTGGTTGTCGTTGAAAGCTCGTATGAGTCGCAATGACACCCAATAAGAGTAAAATCCGAAGAGCAATTTCAACAAATAGATTCTGACAAATGCCGTATTTCGACGTATATGCACTTGGTGAAAAGTTCATTTAAATGTTAAATTGCTTCATTAAAATTAATTTTGTAAAATTCTTTAATACTTTTTATTCTTCTTATTTTTTCTAAGCTGTAAGTAGCTGTAACAATTTTGTTAGTGTCAGATAATTACCCAAGTAATAAAAGAGAATAATCATTTATATAATAAGTAATCAAACATATGTTCAGACTTCAAAGAATTGAAATAAATTATAATTATGGACCAACATTTTAACCAAAGACAAACACAGATTGAACACAGTAAAAACAGATTACAATTTTATTATGACACTTGATAAAATATTATTGATTATGGCAGATTACTCAATGCTACTTTTTTTAAATAACTTTTTGACGTGCTATTATTTATGGACAATTTCCATAGATTCCATTGAAAATAAAAAAAAATACCTTTATATGTACATTGAAAACAAAAATAGTAGTAGTATTATGGATCTGCGAAAACCTTAAGTAACAAACAGATTTAATTCCAAAAGGGACCTAGATTTATGAAACCGTAATTGGTCTATGTTTCGCTGTGTGAGTGAGGATATCGGAAATAATACCTCTTAACTAAAGCGCGGACTATAGCGCTGTTTAACACGGGTGGCGGTGATCTCTTACCATATATAAACCCACCTGCTCCGTTGCACGCTAAATCTTAACAAAATCTGCAATGCATAGAATATAGAACATAAGTACTATACTATTATATAGTTATTAACGGCGATGAATTAAATCAATTTAATATTTAAGTATATGAAGAATAGAATAATGAAAATAAAAACATATATCACCGCTGCAATATTACACAAATTTCTCTTATGGCAACCCCTAGCAGTTAAAAAGTGACATATCTAATTTTTCGTTTAAAAACAGAAGATTAAAGCTTATATATCTCCCAATTCATAAAGATTCTAAAGGGATCGATCAATAGTTTTTATAAAACAACCTCTTTATTATATGTAAGGAGAACATACGACCTTATGAGCATGATGCAGCTCGCCTCCGATAGGTATGCATGGAGGTCCAAGGGGGAGGCCTATGTCCAGCAATGGACGTCTTACGGGTAAAATGATTATGATGATGATTATATATATATTATTAAATGTATTTTTGCCATTTAATGCCATATAAAATCATTTTCTCTATTTTCTAAATATAAAAAATAATATATTTTTTAAAATTTATTTATTATAATTTTTTAATTTCTAAAAATTTTATTAATATTTCTAGCCAATATCGATATTTTACCATTTGTTTTATAGTTTACATAAAAACTATATAAATTTCGTGTATATATCCTGAACTCGCTCGCTTAAAGCAAAATGTAATAATTTAAGGTAGGTATATATATATATATTATATAGTTATCAGGCCTATGTCCAGCAGTGGACTTGAATGGGCTGATGATGATGATGATAGTCGGTGATGATTAATGGTCGGTTAGATAACGAATGAAAGGCTGTGGGGCAAACCAGTTAGAAGCATTTTATCCGACCATAAGGAAATTTCTGAGAAAGGTACTACGCTTGAACTTAAATAACTCTTGAATTATACGTGCAAGATATAATACAACATTATCATTTGTATAATGCGTAATGGCTGAACCCGTCGAATGTCAATTATAACTCTTCAATGTCACTTTCTTAATCGCAGACGGAAAAAGTTTTAGAAGATTAACTTTTTATTGTTTTTGTTATAGCGGACAACAGAGCATGTATGGACATATATGGTAAAAGAACTACGCCGCCCATCACCAACCGCGCTACAGTACGCGCATCTATTGTGTTGCCGGCTTTTTACGCTATTTAAGCGGCATTTTTAAGGATCTCCGATATCCTCACTCAGTAGGCGAAACACTAGAAGCGTCTTTTCAAATAAAACTACCATTTCACGCTGAGTATTCCGTCAGCCCGTGGTATCACTTCGGACGAGCCGTCCCAATTAGTGCGTCATTATATGCTGTAGCATGGCTCGCCCACGGGAGCATAATATTTGGTTATTTCTTCTTCTTATGATGTTTTTGCTTTCTGTGACTAGCAATCATATATTTGTATCATCAATATTGTCAGTATGATATTGATTTAAATAAGGACAGAGAATCTTGAAACTGATGAAATCAGAGAAACTTGGACAGAGAAATATGTTGTCTGACTTTAATTTTGACATTACAGAGCTATTCCAACGAGAATCGTCATTTTGACTTATCTTCTTCATCTTGACTGCCGCTAGCTGTTACACTTTTTCTATTTTCATATGATGATATTTACATAAATAAAGAGCAGTTTTTTATTTATGGAAATATCATTACAATTATGGCCGCTACTCTCAGAAACCAAAATATAAGAAAAAGAGAATCAAGTAAGAATATAATCAGAATCGAAAACGAGACAAATTGTAACAATGAAACAAAATTTTAACCATAGACAAATTTTGAGAGAACACGTAAGTAGACTTTCCCAATTGCAGATGCAAAAATTTTTACATGACGAGACATGACGTGGTATTATTTTTAAAAGTTGGATAACTTTATTAAAACACGATTTATAGGATTTACAATTATCAATATATAATATTTGTTTATTTTTTATTCAGAATGCAGTAAAAAAACCACAATGTCACGGTTTTCTTCACAGAACATGATTGTGTATTGTTCTAACGTCCTGTGACCTTGTCGCAATCTGGTGTGGCATGCCAAATTTTCGATGTAATTTTGTAATTACTTCATATCTAGTACAGTGCTCCCGGAGCAATTGTTACCGGATTCAAATGGTTCACGATTTTACTCAAAAATATTAAAACAGTATTATTATTTAATTAGATGACTTATAGTGAAACACAGTTTACAGTTTTACAAATTATTACATTTTTATTTTATTTAAAATACATAAGAATTATTCAAAAATAATTTGACAGCTTCGTATCTAAGTTGTGTTATGCGAGAGGTGTCGGGTTCGAATCCCGGTCCGGACAATTATAAATTATAATTTCAAGATAGACTTATTAAATCATTCAGCTACGAGGCTCTCAAAATTTAATTTATAACTGAACGTTAAGCTACAAGTGGCCTTACTTTGGCCACTTCGTTGTAGATCTTTTGAAATATATATTATTCATCATCATCTTTTCAGATTTTATACTTACGAAGGATTAGTGTAAAATTTAGAAGATAAAAATATTGTCTGTTACATTTTCGAAATATTTCGTAACCCAGCTGTGATACATGTGTGGTCTATGACCTCACCCTGGGTCGCACCACACCCGCACATTTAATTTGATAAATTTCATACAAATTTTTGAACAAACTTTCTACAATTTATTATATTAAGTATAATTTAAACTTGTTACGTGAATTATTTAAGAGGCAGTGACATGTATGTTATCTAACAGATGAATTGCACTTAGAACACATTGGTTATTAAATCATAAAGTTATTTCCTAATTTACGTAAAGGTTTTTATGTTTAACGAAACTGTAATTTGCAGGAGGCTCACATAGAATAAGCGTTTCTTCGCTCATGGACACCCCCATCCCTACTGCGCTTTTAGGAATAGATAAAATCCGAGAATACTAAAGCAGCCTGGCCATTGAATATCGGGCGAAGAAGATGCTCGAAGTTTGATTCTCCTCAGGAGATACCACGGGCTCAAATAATACTCATTGTTTTTTTTATTATTGTATAGCGGATAATGGGATAGGTGGGTCAACAACCGCGCCACAGTCTGCGCATTGGTTGTGTTGCCAGCTATTTACGCCGCTTAAGGGCAATTTTAAGGGCCTCCGATATCAGTCTGCGAAACACAGTAAAAATACCGTTGCACGCTGAGTATTCTGTGAGCCCGTGGTATCACTTCGGACGAGCTGGCTGAATTAGTGCGACAGTATATCCTTCAGCATAACTCTCCCACGGGTAAACAATCAATTTCTTAGTTTTTAAACCATTATTTGAAACTATGTCGTAATTATTCTATCACTCTTTCGCTGGGGTCCGTTTGTCTTTACAAAAAAGAGACATAATACCTTAACAAAAGATCAAATTTTAGTAGTTTACAGTTAAGTTTGAGAAATATATGTAATTTTTTTCACCCATGGGAGAGTCATGCTGAAACATATGCTGACGTACTAATTGGACCGGCCTGTTCGAAGTGATAAAACGGGCTCACAGAATACTCAGCGTAAAACGATACTTGTATTGTGTTCCGATATGTGAGTGAGGATATCGGAGGCCCTTGAAAATGACGCTTAAGCGGCGTAAAAAGCCGGCAACACAATCAATGCGTGGACTGTGGCGCTGTTGTCCATGGTCGGTGGTTCTCTTGCCATATAGGAGATCCACCTGCTCCATAACCGATATATTGTAAAAAAATATGAACAAAATTCAAAGGCAGATTCAAACTATTATCAGTGTATAAGAGTCATCCTTAGGAAGTTATCTAAGTATCAGTTCCTATAATCATCGGCCTCTGAGATGCCAGAGACCCCTCTAGTATACATTCACTGTCATATAAAAGGCGCGCAGTCGGTCTGTTGTTTACAAATTGCATTCATCTGAACAGGCGAGGAAACCCGCTCATCATGGCTTCCCGTATCGCCGTGAGTAGCCCGGAATATTGTGAAAGTGC
Organism: Delias oraia; assembly: GCA_018230265.1. Classification (NCBI taxonomy): domain Eukaryota; kingdom Metazoa; phylum Arthropoda; class Insecta; order Lepidoptera; family Pieridae; genus Delias; species Delias oraia. Next base: position 42,846 of record DWCF01000277.1, on the reverse strand, counting down.
TTGTGCAACATGGATAGTACTTGTTAGCTTTGGGAGCTTTTTTAATCGAGTTTAAATTTTTTTCTTTACCGCGCGTGTTAACTTTAACATAGAATATTTTTAAAAAGGGAGCCCAACGAGCATGCGATATCCAACGAGGATATATGGTTCACCTCCCATGGACATCCTTCGTTAGGCAACGTATGAGTTGTCGGTTTTTGAGGGAAGGTTTTTTTTAAAATAGTAAAATAGTAAAATGAAATTGCGAATATTTGTCTTAATTTAGATCAGTTATTTTTTAAAGCCATCCACCGATTTTTAGTCTTCCTTATTTAATCGTAATTTTTTTATTTAAATAAAAATATATTCTAATAACGTAGGACTAAATAAATTGCGACCTATCTCGCGTCAGCTTTCTTATAACTTTCGTTTTGTAGTTACAGTGATTTAAATTATTAAGTCTATTAAAATATATTTTTTAAACATTTATATTTCGTATGTATATACATATTACGGCTGACTTTATTTGCGAACTTAAAATACTTTTGAAATAGATATACATACAATTCAAATAATTGATTTTATTGTTTTATATGTCATCAAATTTAGCATAATCATTTTGATGACCCATAGGAATGAGAATTGTTATATATAATATATATAACAATCGATATATATATATATATATATATAATAGTACAAAATCTAAAATTATATGCTATATGTTTACATCGTAATTAATTCAATCGATAAAATACACAGATCAGTGTGCGTGAGATGTCAAAATTATCATCCTAAATGAGACAAAGTGTTACGAAGTTCGTTAATGCTTGTGTTGTGTTAAGATTGTAATGCATGATACTTACATAACGCCAACAACAACCTAGAGACTTGAACTGACCGCTTTCATTTTCACTCTATATAGCTTTATCTTAAGTACTTATAGAACTTAGATTTAAGGTTTGTTCCTAGAGCGCATAGACAATTTCCAACTGGAAACATTCGTCTTTTCGGCTGCAAATTCATTAAAGTTTCAAGACTAATGCCAATTTTTTTTTAACTTGTCCTAATATAAATGATAATAATATTAAAAATAAATACTTAAGCTAATTTTTTATCTGTTTATATTACTCAAGGGTCCGTGAAAATTGTCCTTAAATCGCTAGGGGTCCGTGGCTAACTTGGTTGGGAATCGCTGTGTATATTATCTCCGAAAACTTGAGTTTAAAAAAAAATTAGAATAAATTTTAAAGTTTTGATATGATGACAATTTAACTTTTATTTATAAAAATTTGTTCGCAATATAAGATTTATATGTAATTTTATCCCTATTATTATTAATATAGTTATTATAGTTGATAAGTGTAAATAAATTGTCAGTCTCTCACTTTTCTATTTGCAAAAACGGGACAAAAGGCGAAAGAATCTTATTTTAACAGAGGTTAGTTTAAATAGTGAATAGATTTTCGTTCTGTAAAATATGTTATCTATAATATAATAGATCAAAAAACATATTTTTTTTATAAGATAGAGTAACAGAAGAACAGGGGTAAAATTGTTTTTTTAGTTGACGGTTATAATAGCTCTAAAGGAGTCTAGTATGTAGAGACTCAAATGTTGTTTTTGTTACAGTTTTGGTTGTTACTGACTTGTTGTGGCCTCGCAGCTGCGACATTCGGAGGACATGAACAGTAAGTTTATATTAATTTTAACTGAAATTTTATTGTATACCCAGGAATGGTATAGGCAGGTGTCCTTTTTGGTAAGAGATCACCGAGAGGTACCGTTTCAAGTACTACAATTTTACGCTGAGTATTCTGTGGACCCGTGGTATCACTTCTGACGAGCCGGCTCAATTCGTGCGTCAGTATTAAGACTCTCACTCGACCACTATCAATCCCTTCCAGAGACTGAATAAATTATAAATTAAATTATCCGGACCGAGATTCGAATCCGATATCTCTCGCCTCATGGTAGACTTAAAAAGCCATTTAGCTACTAGGCTCTCAAGATTTCATGCTAATATTCTGCGAGAACATGCTATCAGCCAGCTCAAATAGTGCGTTAGCATATGTCTCAGTATGGCTTGCCCACGGGTAACACGGTGTTAAGACTCGTCAGGCCACTGTCGAACCCTTAAAAAGACCAAGCAAATTTTTATTCAGAGCGAGATCGAACCCGGTACTTCTAACTTCACGGTAGCTGAAAAGACTGTTCAGCCAGGAAAAAGAAGAGTAAAAAAAATTACTTAGACCACGTCTTTCACCTATACCAACATAGACTGATTCCTATTTAATATGGACAACAATATCAAAGAAGCCTCAACTTCAGTTGGATGTTCGTATTTCCAAAACTATGTTTAATTTACGTATAAAAAATTATTACCCTTATTACATTATCTATCTGCTAGTGAAAGTCCCATTCAGATCGTCCGGCCGTGCCAGAGATTAGCCTGAACAAACAGATAGACAGACAAAAATCGTTAAAAATTATATTTATTCGTATCGTGGTTTTGATATGATAGTTTTCTTCTTCATTAAACCGTATCTAATCTATTTTTAAAAGGGAGAATTTATGAGTCGTTTTTTTTCACCCGTAGGAGAGCCATGCTGAAGCATATACTGCCGCATTAATAGGGCCGCCTGGTCCTATACCACGGGCTTACAGAATACTCAGCGTGACACGGTACTTGTACTGTGTTTCGCAGAGAAAGTGAGGCTATTTAAGGCCCTTAAGCCGCTTAAGCGCTTAAGCGGCGTAAGAACCCAGCAACGCAACCATTGCGCGGAGTGTGGCGCGCTTGTTAATGTGCGGCGGAGTTCACTTGCCATATAGGGGAGACCCTGCTCCGTTGTCCTATAAAATAAAACACAATTATGAGTCGTATGTTTTAAATTGTTTGTGGTAAGCAGTTGTCGCCTGATTTGTAAGTTTTGCATTCAATAACCGCAGACGACTTGAATTTCTTTTGCGGTTCCCACGAGAGCTGTAGTGAAAATCTTTTGTTTAACTCCGTTTCACCGGGTTCTAGGCTGACCTTCGTTAGTATTTAATTACAAGTGTTTACATTTGAATTGCGAGCATCCGTCCGTATTGACGTACATAATTAAGTAGTAATTAGTTTTATATCAATTAAAAGTGGAGAAGTTAGTCAGGCTGAACCTTAAAATTCAATATGATAGTAGGTAGGAGTAGTAATAAGAGTAGTAATAGGAGATATTAAATTTTTGTTGCAGCGTCCATATCAGAGTACATATACCTGACGACCATGGATCAAAAGAGATTCATGAGCAACATGAAGATCATGGCGGATATGGTGGTGGATTTGCAGAACATTTGCATGGAGGCTTTGCCGACCACCTGAAAGGTGGTTTTGGTGGAGGCTTTGGTGGCGGCCATAGCGGAGGTTATGATCTTGGTGGCCACGGAGGTGGCCATGATTTTGGAGGTGGGCATGGAGGTGGGCATGGAGGTGGATTCGAAGAAGGCCATGACATCGGAGGCGGCCATGGAGGTGGATTTGGAGGCCATGATTTCGGAGGTGGCCACGGAGGTGGATTCGGAGGTGGCCATGATATTGGAGGCGGGCATGGAAGTGGATATGGTGGCGGCTACGGCGGTGGATTCGGGAGTGGGCACGATATCGGAGGTGGTCACGGAGGTGGATTCGGGGGTGGTCATGATATAGGAGGAGGCCACGGAGGTGGATTCGGAGGTGGTCATGATATAGGAGGGGGCCACGGAGGCGGATTCGAGGGTGGTCATGATATTGGAGGAAGCCACGGAGATGGATTTGGGGGTGGCCATGATTTTGGAGGTGGTCATAGTATTGGAGGCGGCCATGGAGGCGGATTTGGAGGTGGTCATGATATTGGAGGCGGCCATGGCGGCGGATATGGAGGTGGTCACGATATTGGAGGCGGACATGGAGGTGGTCATGACTTCGGCGGTGGCCACGGAGGTGGCCACGGAGGTGGCTTCGGAAGTGGACAAGATATAGGAGGTCACGGAGGTGGATACGATTTAGGTGGTCATGGAGGTGGATTTGGAGGTGGTCATGGTATCGGTGGCGGACTCGGAAGTGGTCACGTTATTGGCGGTCATGGGGGTGGGTTTGGTGGTGGCCATGGATCTGGTTTGGGAGGTGGTCACGGTGGCGGAGTTGGTGGTGGTCACAACATTGGTGGATACGGAAGCTACGGAGGTGGGAATGACATCAGCGAGCATATCAGTTTCGGAGGAGGACACAATGTCGGTGGCCATGGAGGCTCCGGAGGCAGTTTTGGTGGACATAGCGGTGGTCAGGACAGTTATACCCTTGCTCTAAACCACGAATCAGGTGGACTTGGTGACTTTGGCGGCCACAACAGCTACTCCAGTCATCACGGCAGTGACAGCTACAGTGTAGGTGGAGGTGGAGGTTTCGGAGGTCACGGGGACAGTTATAGTGTGGGTGGGGGTGGTCATGGGCTTGGGTCCGACGGTGGGTTCGGTGACAGCTACACAAATGCAATAGGGGCCGGTCACGGCGGTGGGCCCTATCATAAGAAATAAACTCGCGCAAAACTAAGTCACCCATTCCGCGTTGAGTTCTACAAATTACTATATTAAGTTCAATGTTAATGTAAATAGTTAGTTTTAGGATTAAGTTATTGTTGTTTTTATGATGAAAGTAAAATATTACCTTTATTGCATTTGTTTCCTTTGTTTGTTATGTGTTGTTAGGGTGTTATAATCATTTTATATCGCTTAGCGAAATTGTCACGTTCGGACAGATTGAGTGCGAATTTTTATTATTGCCGGACATTGATGCAATAAATTATTTGTAATATTGAGACCGAAAGAGGCGAATTTTAATAATTTCAAAGTATTTCAATGCATATATGTATCAAAATCAGCAAATTATTAACATTTAGTTTGAAAAGCTTTGGTTCGATACAGATCTCTGTTTAATTATATATTGTACTATGAGACAGGTGAGTATCCTCATCTACTCAAATGATTAATCATATCAAAACTTTGGTTGTAATGCATTTTAGGCTTAAGCTGCGAGCGGTATTTGGCAGGCCTACGATATCTTCACTAACTCTGTATTATTTCACTATATTTGTTTTTAGCAAAGAACTTCACCATTTAACTTGGGACTATACGTAACATTATCTCTCAACAAACATAACATACTTATATTTATAAACATACTTTTTATAAACATACTTAATTTATTTCCAATTCTGCTTCAGCATCTTTTTCCCAAAAATAGCCATGCTGAAGCTTAGATGAGCTTATTGAGACGGCTCTTTCAGAATAATAATAGAAGACCAGAGTTGTTTCATACTACTATAATCATACTGTATAATATGGTACCGGAAGTCCGCTAATTTCTAAAGCTGAAGGTTCTGTTGTGTATATGTATAGACTTTTTTATTAAAATGGTGGCAAACGAGCTGGAGTCTCATCCAGGATAAGCGGTCCTTTGCCCATGGAAACCCCTATACTTTGCAAGGCCGCGGGTGCGTTGTCGGCTTTTAAGGGATAGATACGCTTTTTCTTTGAAAGTCCTCAAGTCGTATTGGTTTAGAAATACTTCTGCTGGTAGCTGATATCATTAGAAATACTTACCAAGCATAAGAAAATATGAATGAAAATGATGAAATAATTGTGTAAATGTGAACTTCAATGAATGACAGCAAAAAAATGCCGGAGTTCATGAGAAGATATATTAAACCTTACATAAGGCTTTTGTAATGTAATTGTTATGTGAAAGTCAGGAAATGAGATGGCCACTCGCTCGGAGCAATTAGCTACCTTATTTTAAAGCGTTTCGCTCTACATATAATATGTATACATCTCTAGTTACGTTCATAATCTAAGCGACTGCGTTAATTTATGTAATTAGCATAATATATTTTAGTTGTTAATTAGGGTTAAAATATATACGGATAATTTAGATAGTATAGTTGATTTAGTAGGATGTAGAAGCGGCCTTTCGACAATAGACATATCTCCCCCGTCTCCTGCTAGACCGCGGATGCGGCATTTTAGAGATAGGTAAGCTCTTTTTATGAAGGAATATGAAAGTCGTGTTGATTTGGAAATACCTTTGCAAAAAGCTATTTTCACAGTGGTGGTGCGCGACATGAAATCCTATAAAAACGCTCAGTTATGGAATAACAAAGATCGAAGTGAAATTAAAAAAAAGGGACTACTATTTTGAAAATAGAATGAAATATACTCTGGCGACGTTAGTTACCCCGCAACCTAACCGAGGTTATACGAATATAAATTGATTACATGATTAATATTAAAACTTTCTATTTGCTAAAGGTATTACGAGCCTCATAACTATAAATAGATTGGTGTTACGATACATAACTGACCGTTTATCTGTAATTGTTATTACAGATGAGTGAGGTTAGGTCAAACGAAAGTTTGAGCTCATTTTTGTGCCAAACTTTCCTTGTTCTTCATGATATCAGACTATTGAATGAATATCTACTGCTGGACATAAGTCTCCCCAAAGACGCCCATCTATTACGATCTTGAGCGGTCTGGATCCAGCGGTTGCCCGTGATCTTAACGAGATCGTCTATCGGGTGGCGGGATTCCCACTCCTATAACATTATAATTATATATGTAAGAGATGCGCTGGACAGAAACTGATAGACGCAGATTGTCTAATCTGGACGTAACTCTATTGACCACTAAATGCCTCAGACATGAGGCACCGACGAGACAAGAATAATAATGTAGTCACTACTCACTAGTAGACTCAGCAGACGTCTGGAAGGTACTGCCTAGTACCAACCTAGCAGGTCACACAGCTTCAGAATCCCTGAGCCACCAACCCTCATCATCATCAGTCTATTAAGTCCACTGTTGGAGATAGGCCTCCCCCAAAGACGCCCACCTATTACGATCTTGAATGATCTGGATCCATCGGTTGCTCGCCTTCATGAGATCGTCTTTCCATCACATGACGGTACCAGCAACCCACAGCAAACCCGAAAAATAGATACATTAAAAATATTATCTTCCATTTTTATATTCGTAAAAAAGTTACGTTACTCCTTATTACGTAATCTATCTGCCAGTGAAAGTCCCATCCAAATATAAAGCCGTTCATAAGATTATCATGAAAAAACAGACAGAGAGAGGGACAAAAATTGTAAAAAAATATTTTATGGTAGGTGTACCGTATACATCATATGCAGAGTAGAAAGTGGTGATTTTATTATTACAAAGAGGCACTCCAATTTTATTTATTTGTATAGATTACGGCTGAAGGAACAATACTTTTGTTGATTAAATCTTAACTCGGACCTAATTAAATAAAATAATAAAATAAATATTACTGATATAATTTCCATCGATTTCGCGATTACGAACTGTCAATGGTATCAAAATAAGTATGTAGATCGTTAGGCGATACAAATACGCCTTACACTAATTTGATAGCAATTTTATATTATATCACATTGTCTATTTTATTTGGAGGGCGTAAAATAAAATTCAAATTAATTTTTAACATTTACTTACAACTTCTAAGAATTCGTATAGATGCACGAACTCAGTTATATTTCATTTTTAATAATATTTACAGAAAGAGTACTTTACTCTGCATAAATAAGTTAACTTAGCGAACGAGTATCGTATGAAATTATCACATTAGATTATAAATACATTAACGCCATAAATTCTCTAACTTTCTTACTATATCTAAGTCTTAAGGTATAATAAATTAATAGTTCAATTTCACTAGATTTTGTCACCATACTTCAATTTTCCCCTCACCGCGGGATTATTAGCTTCGTTGTATGTGCGCTGATGTTCAGCAACATTTTGCGATCCTTTCCTAAAATCATTATGCGACATTTTATAATTATCATTCATTAAATTTTCTTGTTTATTCGCTACGTTTTTAACTTCTTTTGTGTCTGATTTATATGTTCTCTGATGATTGGTTGAAGTCATTGGTGTGGTCGTTACAGCTACTGACGGTGTACTGGGTGGCTTAGCGTACTGAAAGTTATCGTTCGAGGCCTCTGGTAAGGTAACACGCTCTCCATTAAGCGACTTAGTGCTTAGTAACGAGACAAAATCTTGTATTGACGTTGGTGACTGAAAGGATACATCGGTTGAACGGATTAAATCGGACGATTGAGTCTGATCGAATATGTCGAGATTGTCCAAAGCAGTTGGAGCTTCGTCATTTATTGCGGGATCGTTGCTTAAATGATCTAAGTATGCAAATTGATCTTGTCCCGAGAAGCTAATATTTTGCTTTGATATGCTTTTCCTAACCTTCTGCGGTGTTAGAGTAAGACTACCACTATCGTTCTTATCTTCGGACGCATATAAACTTGATGATGATGGAAATGTATCGTACTCAAAGTTGTTGTTATAATTCGCGAATGAATCTTTATATTTGTTTATGCCTACAGCGTTTGTAGTGGCAAAATTGTTTGGCTTGTAATCGTGAACGACTGTGGAGGAGACGGTATACGGTGACGAGGCACTCGTTGGCTGTATTCTAAAATCACTTGACGATTTACCAAAGTATGTCGATATTAAATTTTTTTGTTTTGCTTTTGTATTCTTAACACCAAAGTCGGGTAATTGTTTGAAGTTATCTTCAGCAGTGCTTTCGAAGCCAGATGAACTGAGTGTCGGACGTGAAATTTTCTTCAATTTACTATTGTCTGAGTATATTCCTTCATAGTAGGAGAAGTCTGTGGGTGGTTTGACAGGTTTTTTGTACTTTGGTAGTTTATTTTTTATGTTCCTTAAGTTTCCAATCATAAACCCTTGGCCATTGTACGATGCTTTTGGTGGTAAACTTAAAGCTTCTTTTGTGATATCCACCCCCGATGGTAGCTCTCCGTGATCATGAAATATGTGATCATGAGTCACTTCTCTTGGATTATATGCAGCATATTCAAAGTGTGGCGGAGTAGCCATAGTACCCACTGCTGTTAAGCCCGCAAAGGAATTCGTTGGAATGGCTATAATGGCTGGACCTTTAAAAGGATGGACCCCGTTCGGCCTCACCATGCTCGCTATACCTGCTAAAGGATCGATTCCAACGACGTTTCCATACTTTGCATTCTCATCAAACAATAATTTGTGTATATGCTCTTCACTATACGTATGAATGTGTTCAGTGTCGCCATCGATAATTTTCTCAACGCGTGGTGGTTTTCTTAGTTTCCTGATGGTGCTGGAACCGTCAAGATCAGAATAGAATTGCTCGTGATAAGTAGACACTGGATGCTCCCCCTCAAGGATCGGCGCGGGTGGATTCGGTCTTCGTCGCCCAGGAATTCTTTTTGGCTTACTCTTTTTGACTACTTTCTTCCTTGGCGTATCATTAATTTTAAAGACTTTCACCCGTTTCGGGGAATAGTTATGTGAGATGGGTACGGCTGGGGCTGAAAAGCCTGAAGTTCCAAAAGTTTCATTTGGCTCAGACGCTGATAAGTCGTACTCTTGTTCATCGATTTCTGTTTGTGTTGGGCCGTAGTAACCTCTAGCGTGATATAGAGGTAGGAGATGTGAAGCGGCAGCTGATGTACCCGGCATTCGAGTCTGATGTTCATCGTACAGATCCATGCCGTGCAGTGGAACTATGTGATTGATACCGGGTATGCTGCCCGCGGGTACTGCCATTGAGCCTTCCGCGCTTGGCATATAGGCTGGGGCATATTGCGAGGACGCAGGGTGGTTCGTTATGTATATTTTTTTATGATGGTGTATATGCTTCACTTTCTGTGGTAGATGTATGCGAATTTTTTTCCTGCAACAAGAGAAAATTAGTGTTGGTTTAACAGAAATATTGTCATAATGTGTTACACAATCAATGCGGAAGATGATACATAAAAATGGTAATGGCCGTCGCATGCGTGCTGGTCGTAAGTGGTTCCGTCTAGAGTCAATGGACCGAGTAGACTTTCTATCGCTGAACCCGGCACATTTTACAATCAAATACAAGTTATAATATTTATCATAATACATTTTTATAATACATTGACTGCATAAATTCGCATGTACATAAGTAATTCGCATAGCATAGTAATTACTTAATCCTAAATCGCGAGGTAACAAGAACTAAATTATAATTTAATTAATTTTTTTTAACTTACTTAGGTCCATCTGCCTTGATTGAAATAGCAACAGCTACAAGAAGAGTGAACTGTAACAAACAAACAAAAAAATCACAAAACATACAAGTACTACTACTTAAATAAAAAAGTAATAAAATAAACAAATAAATTAACTTCACAAATCTTTTTAGTTTCAAGTACAATTAATAGACATTCAATCTTAAAGTTCATTATTTTTATTTAATATAAAATAGCATTTCTAGATTTTTTCAAATAAATTAAATATTGATAATTCCTATGGGAAAGTCATTTACAATGTAGATCCTATAGAAAATGTCTCCTTAATATTATAGTGCTTATAATTATAATTTTAAAAATAGATAGTGTAAATGTAAAATAGTAACTGTAAAATAGATTTTAATTTAAAAATTATAGAATTCAGTGATTTCAATTGGCATTATATAAAATATAAGAATAATAATAAAATTAGATTAAGATAAATAATCATCTGTATCTATTTAAAAAGATTTATTTTTATTTATTGATTTATTTTTATAAAGCTCTTCTTGAGGAAGGATTTTATACGAATGTATGTCGATGTGTTTTATACGAACTAATTGACTGAGTAAACATAATATGCCTAATTTTATGAAATTTAATGCTAATTCTCTGTATCTATGGTAAGAATTATTATATATTCATTAATAATTTTTATTTCCGAAGAACTATAATAAATTTCGTGTGAGAGAGATTTGGAGAATTTAAATACAAAAATTCAGTTGTTATACATAATATATTAGTGAATACAAAATCTTTTAATATTACTGCCAATCATCTCCTATAATTCATTTTATTAATAGACTTGATAGATAGGTTGGACATTTTATATTAAAATTTTATAGACACACTATAGAAAGATAACCAATTAAAATTTAATATCATCACGTTAGTGAAATTATAGTTATAATATATTTTATACTAATTAATCAGAATATAAAAATTATAATTATTTGGGAATAATATTTTTGATAAATTAAAACAGGGTAGAGAACCATTTTTTATATATCAAATAGAATTTTGATGAAAATAGTTTAATATTATTCTTAGTTAAATAAAAACTTTTCTGCAATAAATTTTCTTATATACTATAATATGTGAACAATACAGGTTTTAGGATCGATAAATAAAGAAGTCTAGTCCATAAGTGAATAAAGTAATTGCCGGTATGCTACGGTAAATAGAAAGAAGAGAAAATGAGAAGAAAAGGAGAGACATGAAGAAAGAAGTAGACATAGTTCTTATTAGTACTAAGATAAGCTTTCACTCGTGGGAGAGCCATGCTGAAGTTTAAGCTGACGCACTAATTGGACCGGCTCAATCGAAATAATATCACGGGCTCACAGAATACTCAGCATGAAACGGTACTCGTACTGTGTTTCATAGAGTGAGCGAGGATATCGAAAGCCCTCAAAAGTGCCGCTTAAGCGACGTCAAAATCCGGCCACACAACCAAAGCGCGGTCTATGTCGCGGTTGTTTATGGGCAGTGGTGTTCTCTTTCAATATAATGGGAGACCCACCTGCTCCGTTGTTCGATATAGAATAAAAAAATCTATGTTAAGTTTTCAACGTAATCCAATATGTATCTGAATAAAGAATTTACTATTAAATATTTTTATAATGTAGCAGACAACGGAGTCTTCGGATCTTCTATATTGTAAGAGATCACCGTTGCTCATGGATAACCACGTCACATTCCGAACTTCGGTCATGTTGCCACTACTACTACATCTACTTCACATCTACTTAAGCGGCCTTTTATCACTTAATCTTTCAAAGGTTTCCGATATCCTCTAGAACACTAGATACAAGTAAAACATACATACAAGTCTAACAACACACTAGATACAAGTACTGTTTTACACTGGTATTCTGTGATCCCAAGCATGGCTTTTAATCATCTTATCGGCTCTCAACCATCCTATTCATGGTTCTATTACAGATACCATGATAAAACGCTTAAATCTCCACTGTCAAGCCTCTAAAAAGACCGTAAAAATTTGTATTCGGAACATGGATCGAATCCGATTCCTCTCGCTTTGTGGTAGACTTATAAGACCATTTAGTTATGAGGCTCTCTAAAAATATACCACTAAATATAAGTTGTTAATTAATAAACATCGCTCTTGGTAGACATATCCAACTTTACAGTCTAGAACAGTCTAGAAACATAGATTCAAGTGATGTTAATTTTACATTTATTACATTAAATAAATTAATAAATAAAAAACGTAAATAAAGTAAAAAATTAATGAATATCTCAATTTGAATTGTCCGCCTCAAGATTTGATCGGCATTATGAAGCCAATAAAAGTGTTGGCTGTATAATGCCGGGGATTTAATAATTTTTGGGGAACTCTTTAGCCATGCACCTCATAAATTTTGAAGGTTTTGCACTATAATAAATATTTTTTTTTATTGTATATTATTTGAAATTCGTAAAAAAATGAGATATGTAGTCTAAAGTGGCGAAAGAAGTAAACGTTTTGTGCAATTTATAATTTTTTTTATCAGAAACATACCAAGAAAATCTTCTTTGTGGCGGTTAAATTATTATTATATTAAAAAATATTATAATTATTATATTAAATAATATTTCGTTTATACGTGGAAATAATTTTTCATAATATTTTGGAATTAAAAAATTATAATAGATAAATGAATATTGATTTTTCTTTCAATTCCATTTTTTGTATCAATTTAAATGAATTTATTTTCTATTAATTAAAATGAAACAGCCAATAGCGTTGACAAAAGTGTATCACATAAATAACTAAGTGCTAAATCTGTAACAAACTGGGCTGTACGTTAAATTTTGCATTACTAAAAGAATACTAAACATTCTGTCACTTTCTCCCTATGATACATTTGTTGTTGTTAGAACGAGATAAAACACTGTAAGGCCTATCACTTTAGCGACTTTTTAAATAAGAAACATTTTGTCTCTGTTCACGGAGACTTAAATCTAAAAACCTATTTAGGATATTTAGATTTTAGAGTTGAATTTTTTTTGACAATGGCAAACGAGCAGGAAGAGGTACTCCGCCCATGGCCACACTCAGCCTAGTTTGGACAGCGGATGAACTTTGACTAGTGATGCAAAAAGCTTTAAAGCTTTTTTAAGTTTAAGTTTAAATAGCTTATTAAAATTAAACTATTAATTTTGACCCTAACAAACATTGTAATGGCATGTAAATATTTAAGAACTAATACTTACGCTACTTACACTACTTACTTACGCTACTAAAAATTGGCGTTACTGGTATAAGGGGTGAAAATATAGGAATGTATGTATTTTAATACCACATATAGGAATAAATAATACTTTAGGGTATATCACCCTTATCACTGAGGGACATGCACTCAAGATAAACGATTCTCAATCCAACGGCATGCACATATAAACTTGCATAAAAATCGGTCAAGCTATTTCAGATCTTAGCAACTAACATTGTAAATTTTATATATTACAGTTTCATCAGCCTATTAAATCCACTGTTCGACCAAGGACTCCCCCAAAGACGCCCACCTATTGCGATCTTGAGCGATCTGGATCCAGCTTAACAATGCTATAACCGTAAAGGTTAAACCATATAATGGTTTAACCGTTCATTATTTACTTTTACACTTTAAGAATGAGATATTTCAAAAATCAAGAGAACACAGCTAAGAAAACCTAAATTAACACACTGTTAAGAACCCGAACACCTAGAAAGAGTGAAGAGAAAAAGCTGCAGCAAATTAGCGTGAAAAATGGAACTCGATCAAAGCGGAAAGAAAAACAAGCACATCACTAATAAAGTGTACAAAACGTATCACTAAAGCACACATCACATCACAACACAAGCAAATACCGACCAATTTCAGCCAATCCATTGTAGTCTCGCTATGGAACGTTATAACGTCTACGATCCACACTAACTGTTGTAGCGTTCAAGTTAATGTAATAATTATTTGCGTTACGCGTGTATATTTATAACATTCATTTTCACGCCTGAAAGAATCTACTCGTATCATGTATTCGAAGGATTATTCTCATCCCTGTCTCTATCTATCTCTACAAATATTCAACTCGGTATAAAAAAAAATATTTTAAAATTAGCATTTATTTAAAAAGTCCTCATAAGGGGCACTTTTTCAAGTCGATTTACAATAGTAAACATACCTTTGTTTCGAAAGATATAACCTCAACGATAAGAACCAACAAGAAACTCATAGAGTTTAAATTTTTTTCGCCAAATTTACAATAGTTTGTTTATTATAAGCTATTGGCTTTTTTAAAAGGTACCAGATGGTGGAGAAGTATACATGCATCTTTGTTTTCTAAGTCATCTTTCTATTTAACATATAGATGTCAAATATAGTTTATACAGCTAATTAAGAGTGCTTGCCAAAACCTGTTGTAATTTCGAGGTTTTATTATTAAATTAGTTTAGTTTTATAAATAATTAAATTAATTATGATGTAGTCAAAACTGTTAATAAGACTCAAGTAAAATCTCCACCCTGTGACTGATGACTTGTGACATTTGACTTGTGAAGAAATGAAGAAATAGAAACCAGATTCGAAAAATTGCTTAAAAAAATAATTTGCTTTTTAGACATTGGTAAGATGAAAATAAAACAGTTTTTTTTTCTAGAATTGCTAGAAAATGAAAGTTACGAGAGAGGTTTGTCAATGGGTTAAAAAAAAAATTTAAATAAAGATTTTTAATAATTAAATTTTAAATCATAAAAAATATATATTAATACTCATTTTTTCAAAAAAAATTACTGGTATCGTTCCCGTAAATATATATTTTTTAATTAAGAAAATAGTTCGGGATATGGTGTCTGTGGTTGGAAACAAAAGCACTAGAAAATTGTAATCGTAATAATAACATATTTTTATTTACACAATATTAAAAAAAATCGTCTACAGATGATGGTTATGGAATGATATTTTTTAACTTATGTATAAATATATTCTGCTAAAGAGGTTTGAAGCGCAACTTGCTGAATTTTTAAAAAATATACGAAATACGTCACAGAAATATAAGAAAAATTACTTAAACAATAGATAGTCTGAGCTTTGTAATGAAACAAAAATGGAAATTGGCAGGCCATGTGGTGAGAATTGCAGACCACAGATGGACCAAAATCGTTTTTTGTAGTACAGTGGATAACGGAGCAGGTGGGTCTCTTATATAGTAAGAGAATATCACCACACATGGACAACCGCGCCACAATCTGCGTATTGGTTGTGTTGCCGGCTCTTTAAGTCACATAAGCGGCGTTTTTAAGGGCTTCCAGTATCCTCAGTCACTCAGCAAAATACAGTACAAGTACCCTTTCACGTTGAGTATTCTGTGAGGAGTTGAGTTATACATTGGAACAGCCAACAAGGCAAGATAACCAAAAGGAGACCCATAACATGATGGAAAGAATAAATAAAAACTACAACAGATCCAGGCTGTAGAAAATTAGCAGAGGACAGAGACATCTGGACTTTCATGGAGGAGGTCTTCTCCCAACCCGGAGTTCCTGTAGATTGAAACTCTATTCACATATTAGAACTCTACTTTTTAGAAATTTGTCAATCTATAAGAAATATTAACGGATTTTTTATTTTATATATATATGAATCAAAATAATAATATAATATATTAATTTAAAACTTCTAAAGTACATGTTTTTTTATAAAATGTAGTAATAAGTGTTTTACTCGTCCTGTAACTTTTGCCTACAATATAATATATTTTAAAAATTCTATAACTGATACTGTACTTCACTGCAAATGCAGGTCAGAGATGTATTTTTTAAGTAGTTTTAATAAAATGGATTGGGTTAAAAAGTAAACATTAAATAAATAATATTATCATTTCTTGTGTACTTTGAACTGGCTAAATACAAATTTGTATATAAAAATTATAAAAACATAATTCATTCAGTATATGAAAAATGTCCTGTTTTATTTATATAATTTTTTTTATGAAAACGGAGACAGACGAGCAAGAGCCTCATCTAGAATAAATGGTTTTTCGCCCATGGACACCGTCACTTCTTACTGAGTTGCGAATCCATCGCTGGATTTTTGTGATAGAGACGCTCTTTTTTTTAATATCAAGTTGTAATGTTTTGGCAATACCTGTACTGGTAGCTGATTACATAGAGTTCGCAGCACAAAACTCCTTAAAAATTTTATGGAAGTTTGGCTGGCAATTAAGGTGAATTTGACAGACGTCATGGCTGACACGGATTTTTTGTTAAAAAAAGTAGATAAAATTTATAAGAAAATATTATTGGAACAATTCAATAAAAGTAAAGCATTTCACAATATATTTGTGAAATGCTTTACTATTTTTAGGTGAGTTGTGTTACCTCCACAAATAAAATACTAAAATAAAAAAGTATTTTTAGAGCAACATTTGATGTTTTCATATTAAATTAGAAAACCCAAACTATATCACAAGAAGATTAAACAAGACTTACTGACTTATCTATATATATATATATATATATAATTATAAATAAATATATTAATTATGTATGGTTATATATACTAAAATCCAATTATAATTAATATTTTGAAGCCAGAAGAGAGTAATCCATTAAATCTTTCTTCCATAATCTTACCTTGTAATGGATCAAAAATTAATAAGAATCTCAATAGTACTGTATAATTAAGAATTAGGAAATATATTGATGATACAAATTTCAACAGGATACTTAACGACGCGTAGCTTGTTGAGTTTATTAGACGCCATCTACACATGATTAATGTGATAAAGAGCGAGGCTGGCTAGGTAAATATGATCGCATGGGCCCGTACACGCGATCAGAACATCCGCATTACCGCAGCCGGCTTAGTGTACATTATGAAATCGACTTAATTCATCATTCATTTTTCTCTTTTCTTCGATGGATATACTCTTTTTTTATAGAGCCTCGTTGTTAATTGGTTCATGAAGCAAGAGGGATCGGATTCGTATCCCGGTCCGAGCGATTATAATATAATTTAATTTATAATTTAAAGTTTTAAATTCACGTGAAATAAATTGAAGCAAGTTTTGTGACTAAAGATTTGTAAAGTAATTTGTGAGATTCATTAATTTATATAATATCGTTACTCCAGCATCTTTCGTAACTGGTGAGCATCCTGCAGGTTTGCTTCTTGATTTTATACATAAAACAATACGGTACATACAATTTAGAACCCGTATTAAAAAAATATATTTATAAATTATGCTCTGTAATCTCTATTGAATTAATTAGTGTAGCGGGTTTTCCCAATGTAAACAGCCATAGTATCACTCTTAACAATATTGATCTATTGTGATCGTCATTTACCCACATTTGTTTTCCAAGTCCTGCTCATTCAAAGAATAGCATTATATTTCAAATTGATCAGTTTTTAAAGTACCCGTGTGTAGGCACAAATATGGATTTTTAATTTTCTTACTTGTTGTTGGTCCCAATTTATATTTACTTTAATGATTAATTTATATAGCAAAACAAAATTTTCTGAGGTTATATATAAATTAATATATTATATTACGCATATTTATTATTATTATTATATTATTATTAATAATAATATATTATATTATATTATATACGCGTAAATAAAAAAACATCAATATGTTTTAAATTACCATGATTAGCGTCGCAGTGTTTTTAACTCTAGTAACGACTGTTAAATAAAATTGATAGTGTCAAAAGTAATAAGGATAATGATCGGATGTATGAAAAAACCTGTCAGATGCTAATGCCTTAACACAATAACGTAAACATTACTTGTTTCATATCCGTCCGGAAATATTATAAGTGAATCGGAAACGCGGTTCGGAAACATAATTTTATGTAATGTTTCCTTAGAGCACAATACTGGTTACAAATTGCTTAGTTATCAATACATTCTTCGAGAAAGATATAATATAAAGCGGATAACGGAGCAGGTGGGTCTTCTATATGGTAAGAGATCAGCGCCGCCCGTGAACAACCGCGCCACATTCCGCGCATTGGTTGTGTTGCCGGCTTTTTACGTCGCTTATGCGGCACTTTTGAGGGCCTCACTCACTCTGTGAAATACAGCACCGTACAATAAAGTACCGTTTCACGCTGAGTATTTATGAGCTCGTGGTATCAATTCGAACGAGCCGGCTCAATTAGCGCCTCAGCATATGTTTCAGCATGACTCTCCCACGGGTGCGACAGTTTTCAGATAAACTATAAATTAAATTATAACTATCTACTACTATACTATAAATTATAACCGGCATTCGAACCCGATACCTTTCGCTTCAAAACAACTACACTACACACTGTACACTTTTTAAAACATTTTCTGGTATCATAATTAAGGTACGAGAGCCAAAGCGGTGATGATAGGACGAGCTAAAGGTAGCTACTTGCTTCTGGAGAAGAACAGTTTTGAAGAAACTTCATTTATGAGCCCTTTTAAACGTCTTCGCTCTAAAGTTGGATTTATAATGTAATTTTACTGTGTTATATTTTGTAACGCAACATAAATGTATTCTATTGTTTAGATGGCACCCCAACTTCACAGAAATATATGTCTTCGTAAAATCTAGTAAAAATTTAAAAACGTACAAAATTAACTAAAAGAGATAAGGTATCAAATAATAAAAATATTTTATAAGTAGTGATACTTTGTTTATAATGCACCTACAAATATTTCATATCATGTTACACACGGTGTAAAAAAATTAAACCCAAGATAAAACTCAACTAATAAATTAAAATAAAAAAATTAAACCCAACTAAATACCTACCTCACCTTTAGTTTATTATGGTATAGCGGACAACGGAGCAGGTGGGTCTCTATATGGTAAGAGAACACCACCGCCCATGGAAAAATCACGCAACATTCCGTATTGGTTGTTTTGCTGACCTTTCACGCCGTCAAAGCAGTGTTTTTAAGTGTCTCCGATATCCTCACTCGCTCAGCTAAACACAGCAAAAGTACGGTTTCAAGTACCACTAACCATTTCACAATGAGTATTTTGGGAGCCCGTGGTATGACTTTAGACGAGCTGGCCCAATTAGTGCATCAGCATGCTTCTGTATGGCTCTCGCACGGGTGAGACAGAATTAAGACACTCGCCCGGCCGCCGAAAATTATAAATTAAATTATTTTGTCCGTGTTAAATGATATTTAATTTATACTTTGTATCTAGTTACTGTAAATCGACCTTTTTACTATTTTTCCTTATTTATTATTTACTTATTTCATAGTTTAAATCTTCTATGTTCTTCTAAAAATATTTCAAGAGTAAATTTAGGTAAACCGATTGTCGTTTGAGAATTTTAGCGAGATTAATAAAAATCCAATTATTAATATAGGTATATTGAAGTAGTTACACATATTTAAGGCCTTTTGAGTGATATGCCTAAATTTTGAGAGCCTCGTTGCTAAGTAGTTTAATACGTCTACCATGAAGCGAGAGATACCGGGTTCGAATCCCGGTCCGGAAAATTAAAAATTATAATTTAATTTATAATTTATTCTGTGACTGGAAGGGCTTGACAGCGACCGCGCGAGTGTCTTAATACTGTCACACCCATAGGAGAGTCATGCTGAAGCATATGTGGACGCAATAATTGGGCCGGCTCGTCCGAAGTAATAATAATACCACGGGCTCACAAAATACTCCGCGTGAAACGGTACTTATACTGTGTTTCGCTGAGTAAGGATATGGAAGGCCCTTAAAAAAATGCCACTTAAGTGGCGCAAAAAGTCGGCATCATAATAAATGCCCGGACTATAGTGCGGTTGTCCATGGGCGGCGGTGTTCTCTTACCCACCTGCTCCGTTGTCCACTTTACAATAAAAATTGTACTTTTTCACATTTTCGCAGTACTTACACAAGAACATACTTAGCTTATATAAGACTTAGCTGAGACAATGTTTCGGATTATTTATATTAACGAATAGTAAATTTCAATCCTGATTATAACTTACGCTTCCGACTTTCTACAACCATTATCGTTATATCGTTACTCAAAATGATACATTGTTAGTCATAAAATGAATATATTACTTTGTTCCGTATCAGACAACGCTTGTTATGGCTTGTGATTGAATCTAAAAAGTATACCTCGCTTTATTATTTTTTTATCATATACCGGGATAGGGTCAAAGTAAAGTAAATTAAAAAATATCGTTATTTAAATAGACTTATTGCAAGCACTTTTAAATCGTCGAAACAAAACAAAATATAGCGTTACGTTACAGTTTACCAGCTGGTTCAGAAAGTAGATTTTAAGAAACACGTGAGTCAGACTCAGTGGGTAGTGTAGCGGGCAGAATGACGTCTGCCGAGTCTACTAGTTTAATTATAAGTAATATTCAGATCGGGGCTCGAACTCGGTATCTAAACCATCATATCAATCAAAACCACTCGGCCACGGGTCTCATGTTAATATAAACTTACAACACTCGAAAAATTTCAATAATTATTGGCTCATTTAATTTACTATCAGAAAATATTTGTATATATTAATACTTTTTATAATATTGTATCACTTTGTCGCTACATTGCAGTGCATATTTGTCGTACAATTACAACGTACAATAGCGTCTCTAAACTTGAGCTACGATTTTGAGTTAATTAAATTAAAAAGACAGATTTTAAGGTATTAATTTTGTAAGGTATTCAAGTTTGACCCGTTTGCCTATGCTAATGATCTGAGTCGAGTTCTGTGACGGTGCATCACTACTGAAGAGTAATCGTGGCCTATATAAATTTAGACAAGACGAAATTTTAATTTATTTATTTCTAAATGAAAAAATCGATGTTTTCAATTATTTTGTATTTTAGATTTTATTAAATTATTATTTAATTTTTAACATTAATCTTATATATATTTTTTTATAAAAGACCCTGGACTTCTTATATTCTGTCGTTATTTACAAATAATGGAATGGTTTAAAAATTAACAAATAAAAAAACATCCTTGATAATAATAAATCATTCATCATTTATTTGAATATTCAATATAAAATATACCTTAATATAGCGAACTACGATTTTATAACGAATTTTCGACTGTAAAAAGTGTATACCTATAATTTACGAATTTTACCCACCGATAAAATTACTCTTACTTTCATATAATTTTTCGTAAAAGAATCATGTTTTGTTTAATTTTAATACATTTTAATTCTAGTTTTTAAATAGAAAATACAGACAATATTTAAACAAAATTTGTGTTCATTTTATTAGAAATTGTTTTTTTATAACAAAATTATTACGTGATGTTGTAGTTTCTCCGTGAGCCCGTCGAGCCTACGGCTCGCCATAAAAGACAGTGTTTAGCTGTGAAGGCTGTATGGCCGGCAGCAGACAGCCCTTTCAAAAAACAGGGAGGCCGTGATCTGGCCCTCCGCTCATGTTAAGCTATAAAGACTGCTCTGACCACAGACAGTAAGTAATCGTAGTAAACAGAAATTAATGTTAAAGTGACTATAAGCTTATATATGTGTAACAGCATCTTAGAGCAACCTAACCTAACCTCAATAATACCAACTTAAGCTTAACAAAGTACTTGATGTAACGAATTGTTACTTCGATATTACTTTAATTAATAAAAAATATAGTTAAAAACAGATCTATGAGTGCTCAGCGTAATACAAAAAAAACGGCACACAACCAAAGCGCGGTCTGTGGCGCGGTTGGTAATGGGCGGCTCGCGGCTGCGTTCTGTTACCATAGGAGACCCACCTGCTCTTTTGTCCGATATATCGTAAAAAAGAGTCGATTCTATATTGATCTTACTCTATGGAGATGAAAATTTAACTTGCGTGGTAGCTTCGGGAATTGATCGCAATTATCTTGCATCGCGTGGGAACCGAATAGGATAATTCGATGACCGGTTCTATTTTAATAAGCAGCATTCATTATTGATCTTAAATTTATATTATGATATACTTTTTTTACCATACATATATTTTCTTAATTAATTTGATTTAAATACATTTAAATGAAATAATAAAATGCTAAAGAATCAAATAAGAAGAACAATTATTTTTTTTAAATATATTTAATATAATAATATAATATTATAATATTTTTTGATATTTTTTTATTGAATAATTTTGATGTTAAGATTCTAATATTACAAATTGTAAAAATAGACATTACAGATAACAAATTAATGATCCATAGATAACCGTATCACAATCCCAGATTGAGCATCGGTGAGACAATAGGTACATGTAGTGTTTCGCTGAATAAATGATGATATCCCTTGAAATTATACCACTTACGCGACGTTAAAAAGTTGTCCATGGGCGGCGGTGATCTCATTTCATAGTGGAGACCGCCTTTCTTCGTTGCTCTCTATAAAAAAATTGAGAACTAACGCTCAAAATGCACGATAAACGACTGTATTCATAATATGTTATATAATAAGTGTCAGATATTGCGTGCGCGAATATTTCCTGTTTTAATTGTTAACTTACGGCATCGTTGTTTGTGGTGAAATTAATGAAGAATCGTACAGAGGGAAGTGTTAGCGGGAAAGTGATTTATTAAATCAACCGAAAATTATTTATTTACATAGCTGAATAATATTAGTATGGATTATAAACATCGATTATCATTTAAAAGCTGTGATAATAAATACTAAAGAAAATAGTATTATTATGTTATAGGTTGAGATTTAATGTTTTTCAACGAATCTAATATAAAATAGTGACAGTTATTTCAAGGGTTATGCTTATAGTCTCGTAGCTAAGTGGTTTAATAAGTGTGAATATGTGAACCTTGAAGCGAGAGGTATCGAGTTCGAATCCAGGTCCGAACAATTATAAGTTATAATTTATTCGGTCTCTGGAAGGGCGCCGGGTAAGTTTCTTAATACTGTCGCACCCATAAGAGAGCTATGCTGGAGCATATGCGGACGCACTAATTGGACGTTTAAAAAGTACTGTAAACGGTGCTTTTACTGAGTGAGTTAGGATATTGAAGGCTCTTAAAAATTTCTCCTAAGTGGCGGAAAAAGCCGGCAACACAACCATGGAGTGGAGTTGTCCGTTATAGATTTTCAAAAAAATATTAAAATTGACTTATTTTATGACCCCTAGTGATACGCACATACTATTTTCATTTCTTGTCTTGTAGTAAATATTAAATATTTTTGAGTGAATATTTTTCTATATATATGGTTAGTTGATTGAAACAATTTTCACACTCTCTAGTACCTAATGTTTTTTAAGCTCACCAAGATAAGCAGATATCCGCCCATGGACACCCCCAGTTAAGAAAAAATCTTTATAAGAAGGCCTTAAGTCGTATTGCTTTATAATAATATCACGTAGCATTTAATATAAAACCAGCTGCATTTCTTGATTATTTTTCGCATAGTCCGTATGTTTCAATATTTTCATAAGTGTCTAAATGGTGTTTAAATGAATATTTTTGATTTTCGACGATATATATGATGATAAAATTTAATAATGTATAAACGAGAATGAAAATATATGACGTCATCCTACCACAGCTTGGAGTTAGGACACATAAAACAAAAGAATAATATTCATTGATTGTGACCAGAGGAATACGAGGGGAGCGGCGGGTTGAACATCAATCCAGTGTAATGCCAAACCCACCGGTCCACTCTACGGTTTTTTACTCTTTCTGATTATTAGGCCACATTAAAATGTCAGCCAGCGATTCCTAAACATCTTAGAATTTCTCTAAATATTTATTAAATTAATATGTATGTTTAACATATTATAGTATCGATTATTGCTAATTATAAATAAGAAATTATGTTGTTGTGAGAATGATTTTCTTTTTGACATTCTATATATAAAATGGTATCATCATCATCATCATCATCAGCCCATTCAAGTCCACTGCTGGACACAGGCCTATAAAACGGTCTATAATATATAAAATGGGTTGCATCAGTAATCTCATATATTTTAAATGAAATGTACTCTGAAATGATTTTCCCGATTCATTTGATATTTTAAACATTTCAAAACTAATGATTTGTCAACATCTTTTTTTATAATCCTGATTTAACTCAATTTTTCATTCTTGTGCAACTTTTTCTTTGACTTTCAAAAACTATAATTTATACAGGCAAAAAATGTTTGCCGGGATTAACTACAGATAATTTTTCGCTTAAAACTAAACTATTGTTTAAAATAGACAATTGCATTGAGGGGTAATTTACAAATGATTTTGATTCAACGATCATAGTTTGATTTGAATACTTTAGCTCGTCAATTTGGAATTTCTTATCTTTCGTTTACTTGTATATAAAGTATGAATAAATTGTAAAACATGTCTTTGTTTAAACAATAAAATTGTCTTTATATAACAGGGCTAGTAAAAAGCAGTTTTAAATTGTCAAAACAATACCTACAATGATAACTACGAAAGTTAAATCTGTCAAGCATTCGAAATGTTGATTTAATAAAGTAGATTTATTAACTATTGGGAAACAAATAAAATATATTTCTAATTAACATACGTCTCAATTACAAAACATTGAATGCCGCTGGCCATACGAAGTGGTCTCCTTAAGATTTATTACGTACAGGAAAAGAGGGTTCGGTTTGTGGCGGGATATTTTAGAAAGTTGGCTTATCTTATAGTTTTTTGTATTACGGTAAATCTTACTTACGCTTTAATATTAGACATGAGCATTCCTACAACGCTATGGGAATAGTTTTAAACAAACTATATCTGCTTACCGCTTCCATATAACGCATTTTTATAGTTATTCTGGGATAAATGTTCAACAACTAAAACCATTTGACCAAAATTTCAATGCCAATTAAATGTTATTAATAACTATTAAAAAGTGACTAAAAGTCCAACAACACATACGCGGCCTGGCAGCGGCTGAAATTCTCCATAAGGGCCAATTGTCAGTCTACTCGTCTGTCATTCGTTTTCATAAAAATATCTTCTTATGGCACCTGAATAAGCTACTGCAAGAATCCCATGTGGGATTTCACTAAATATCTTACTTGAAGTATAAATATACTCCGATTTGTACAACCTAATATTACAAATGATTATTTGAATAATAGCTCCAGAATTTAATTTATAATTTATTCGTCCTCTGGAAGGGCTTGACGAGTGACGGGCAAGTGACAAAACTGTCACACTCGTGGGAGAGAGCCATGTTTCAGCATATGGTATTGATACCACGGACTCACAAATTACTTAACGTGAAGGTGGGAAGCTTGTAGCTTTTCTTGTCTTAATTAGGCATAATAACTTTATTACTAAACATACTACGGATACCCTAAACATCAAAAATGAATTCGAAAGATATAATCTTTGAATAAATGATCATCCAACATGACGGCTTTAATTAATTGAAATGGTAAATTTTAAACGAGACATCATATTTTTAAATAATCCAACATTAATTATGTTGTGATACAAATCATTACTCGCCATCGCCTGTGAGATGGTATTAAAAATGTATTTTATATTATTTGAATATGATTGGTTTAATATTGGTTATGTCTAATATTGGTTAACTGTAATTGGTGTTAGTATACCAGTTAGTACTGGTAACTATTGGTATACCATTGGCTTTGAGAGCCCCGTAGTTTTTTTTATAGTATAGCGGGCAACGGAGCAGGTGGGTCTCCTATATGGTAAGAGAACACAACCGCCCATGGACAACTGTGCCACAGTCCGCGCATTGGTTGTGTTCCGGCTTTTTACGCCACTTAAGCGGCATTTTTAAGGATCTCCGATAACCTCACTCATTCTTCGAAACACAGTACAAGAACCGTTTCACGCTGAGTTTTTTGTGAGGCTGGTATTACTTCGGACGAGCCGGCCCAATTAGTGCGTCAGCATATGCTTCAGCATGGCTCTCCTATGGTAATAGTTTTAAAAATGTACCATGTAGCGAAAGGTATCCGATTCGAATCCCGGTCCGGACAAATATAAACTATAATTTAATTTACAATTTATTCTGTCTCTGGAAGGGCTTGACAGTAGCTGGACGAGCGTCTTAATACTGTTACACACGTGGGAGAGCCACTCTGAAGCATATGGGGACGCACTAAATTGGCCGGCTCGTCCGAAGTGATAACAGGGGCTCACAGAATACTCAACGTGAAACGGAACTTGTACTGTGTTTCGCAGAGTGAGTGAGGATATCGGAGGCCCTTAACACTGCCGCTTAAAAAGACGTTAAAAGCCTGCAACACAACCAATGTCCGGACTATAGCGCGGTTGTTCTCTTACCATATAGGACACCCACATGCTCCATTATTTACCATAGAATAAAAAGGTAATATTTAATTTCAAAAACAATTAAAACTAAAAACATAGTAAAAAAATCAAATCGAGCCAAAAATATTACCTATAAATTATCATTACATTAAGTTACATTTAATTTCCAAATGAAGTTATGTAAATGACAGATAACCTATCTATTATACTGTTAACTATCATATGTTGCACCTGCCAGTTGCTTTGAACGAATATTTAAGCTGTATTTATGTATTTTTTATCAATCGGGCGACGATTTAAAAACCGTATCGAGGCGTGCAACTCGAAAGAATCAAGAAGGTCACTGCTAAGTGTTTCTCTACGCAATAGATTCAGATTTCCTAAACATTTCTTAATTATAAATACACAAGATTTAGAATAATTTCGATCACTTGTTTGTTAAGATTTTTTTATTAAATTTGGGTTGTAAACGAGAAGGAAGCTTTCTCAATATGACCGGTTCTCCGCCCATGGACATCTCTTGATGGGCCCGGGTGCGTTGCCAGCGGTTTAGGGATAAGTGCGCTCTTTTTTTGAAAATTACATGTTGTATTTCAATATGTGATACCACGGATTCACAGAAGCAACCCAACTTAAACATATACTGTGTAGCACAACGGAGAAAATGCTTGCTCCATTGCCCGCTATGCAATAAAAAAATAATTACTGTGTTGACTGGTTCTATACCAAATTTAATAAAATACCTATTCAGGAGTTATTTGTGTAACTAACCCAATAATTTTTATACAAATAAATTAAAACACATTTATGAATTTATATATATGTATAGTCAAATGATGTATGTACAATCTTTATTCTTATGTTACACATATATGGGCCAAACCGGCATGATTCGCTTCCGTAGCGAGATCGCATCGCGTGCACACATTACTTCAAGTGGTAATGTTTTTTTGATTATCTACTTCCATACAATTATTTACGCGAAAGAAAAAATAATTTTCAATCTGTGATGAACATCTTTCTATATTAATTTTAAATTTGTGTTGTTGTCGTCTTCTTAACGATTGCAGTGTGTACTCTTACAAAAGGACATAGAATAAAATACCGAAAATATTGTAGAAGAAGTAGTAGCAGTAGTAGTAAGTATTTTTAAGCATCAACTATAAGCTTAAGGGACAATTGTTAAAGTTAACAAGAAAATAAATCAGTTTTCAATTAAATTCATATCATAGTGTATTTTTAAAAAATAGAACATCCTTGTCTACAAGAGGTGATTGAACCGATCGAGTGAAGGGATTTCCGTTTCCGCTAAAAAAATATAGCAAAACCATCAGCAAAGGTTTGAATGCATGAGTTGAAGTATTTTTTTTTAATTGGTGGTCAACGAGCAGGAGGCTAACTATGGACAAGCGATCTTCTGCCCATGGACACCGCCAGCCCTTGCAGAGCTGCGGGTGCGTTGTCGGCCTTTAAGGAATGTGTACGATCTTTATTGAAGGTCCCCAAGTCGTTTTGGTATGGAAATACCTCCGCTGGCAGCTGATTCCACAGAGAGGTGGTACGCGGCATAAAATGCCTTAAAAACGCTCAGTTGTGGAACGAAAAACATCGAGGTGAAAGCGATTAAACTTTTCATTCTGCCTCTATATTCGATGGTGGTGAGTATTATTCATGAGTTGCATTCGTGGAATAAACATACGCTGTCACACTTATTGGGCTAGAGAGATAGGCTCACAAAATACCAGCGCAAAATTATACTAATACTGTTTCGCTGGGTGAGCTTAACGCTTAACGCAGTAAAAAACCAATACCACATAAAAACACAAATAGTGAAACGGTTGTGGGTGACGGTGATATGTATCATCAGCTATGTAAAAGTAATAAAATAATTTGATATATCATAAAAATATAATTAATAGGGTCATAATTTTAAATGAAACATAAGTAAAATTTCCACCATTTTAGATAAATACCATCAGTTAGGTTCTAAAGTAAAACAAAACCATTAAAGTAAATCCATTAAAAAAGCGTTTTAAAGTATAAAAATTGGATTAACATGAGAACAATGTGGCGGGAAGGAAGAAATCTCATTTAAATTACATTCTTACCATTTACATTAAAAAAAATGTTTTAGATCGCATCTAGCCTAATTCTAGTCATTTTATTATAATTACACTTTTCGAATGGCGTTTTTGTGTACGCGGTTAAGATCGGCATCGAGTCGCGGTCTCGTGAAATGCGACCACGTTGCAATATAAAAGGAAGTAATGGTATAATGTTTTTATCATATTCCGTTTGTCTGTTCAGCTGTTTGGTGTTATAAGAAAATGTCCAACATATTTTTGGTAAGTTATTTCGTAATATATGCGGTGCTATGTTTATATACAACTCACCAATGCGAAATCCTCTAAATAAATGCATTTATTATATATTATTTGTTTCTATGTTATAGTGTATAAGTTCTTTTTACTTCTACTTACGCTAAGTGAACCATAGGCAGTTTTCTTTAATTTAAGATAAGAAGTGTACGAATTTATTTATAATATAAAACTATTATTTATTAAGAAATTGAAGACTGGTGGAATGAATATTCAAATTTTGAAGAACTTAAGTATAAATGGGTAATAATGCGATTACACATAAAATAAACCGGCAAAAGTGACTTAGTAAGTGTAGCTTTAATTAAAACAATGTCTTAAATATTCTATCACTCCCGTGAAGTGAATTTTTTGTTGCGAAAACGAAACGGATACCTAAGAATAAATGTGATTTCTGAAAAATTGGTAATATTTTTCTATATTATTCTCTGAACATCGTGTATAGAAGTTGTTTAAATTGCAAATATTTTTATCTTTAAAGTATGTACATTTATAATATTTTAAGGACGAATTTGTTTAACCGATGTTCGCTTTTAAAGAATTATAAATATTTCTTTCTAAATTTACTATCGGATAACTATCTTATATACTTTTTATTATACTTATAATATATTATAATATATTTTCATATTAATAAAATCTGAATATGCAATAATTTTGGTTATATTAGGAAAGTACGCAAAAGATTTGTCAATAGATTTTCGAGTATTAATGAGATTTAAAATATATAAGAAATACATCGAATCAATAATCATTGTACTCATTTATATCTTATAAAAATCCCTTTTTGTATGAAATACTACTATTGTACTTTGATTTTTGCTTTATAAATACGAAATATAAATTTATTTTTATTCTATAGTGAACAACGGAGCAGATGGGTGTCCTATATGATATGCGAACTCCGCCACCTAGGAACAACCGTGCCACATTCGCTCATTGGTTGTGTTGCCGGCTTTTTATTCTGCCTAACCGGCGTTTTTAAGAGCCTCCGATATCCTCACTCATACCGTTTCATGCTGTGAAAAATTATTAAAATTATCCTAAATGACCGAGTTTTAGATTGTCCATATTAATCCGCAAAGCTACGCTAGTAAATTTTTTGTATTTAAACTTCGTTACTAAAACAACAATCTTGACTATAAGAATCCCGTAATAGTAATTATTAACGTTTTTTAAGTTTAGCGTGTGTTTTCAGCTACGTAAAGTGATAAATTTAACAGAAACGTGCTTTTGAACGGGTTCTATGGGCAGCGGTGAACCTTTTACCATCGAGTGATTGTTCTTCCTTTCTTCACTTTTTGCTATCGTTTTATGCGGTCAATTCTAAGCAAAGTGCGTGTCTTTTCACGAACTATCTTAAGACTGCATTGCAATTTTCCTTTGCCTTTTGTGCCAGACATTTTATGGGTTATTTTGAAGTCTCTGTCGCCATCAAATGAGTGCTTTATTATTAGAACCTGCTGTCTAGTAGATAGTAACACGGGCGTGTCCATGTCGTGTACATTAACAGAGTCCATGGGCTTTAGAATGCATGTGAAGGGGAACCTTGATAAGCCTTCCACTTTTGTCTCTTGTCTTAATAAAATAACTGTTTTTTCTTTGTATAGTCAGACGCTATCAAATATAGAAATATTACATGTCATGGTCAGTTATCACCAAACTGGTGAAGATATATATTCGTATATATATAAGATAAAAGACTAAATGTAATGCTAAATGTAGACTTTTTTAATAATCTTTATATTCACCTTTGATGTTAAAAGGCACTATTATAATTTACTGCAATGAGTTGAAATTTTAAGTGTGCAAAAATAATATGAAAAATTAAAAAAAAATGAGCAATTTTGGCAATAATGGAACTTTTTGGTCTGATGTCAATACGGGGGTGGAACAGTCAAAAAAACACATTAAATTGGTAACCTCTTAAATTTTTGAGAGTTTTTTAAAACAAGTCACTGAATAACTTAAAAGCGAGTTCAAATAAAATATAAAATGAGATTTATCTAGCCTGATACAAAATAAAGGTGTCCCGATTGTGATTGACCTTCAAATTATTGTCGTTTCTATTTCTTTACAATACTGTCTGTTTGGTAACACGACCTGAAGTTGAAATATTTTGAAGGGCATACACGGCTTTGTCTTGTCACTTGGATAATTCTTCAAATATTCAATCAATTGGTTAAACAATTCCGATAAGTATGTACCTACAAGTATTTCCTTTTTTGACGAAAAGCTCTAAGCTAAGACTTTTAAACCTGAATGATATTTTTTATTTACAATAGTAAAATATATATACTGCATGTTTAATGCAACATAGCCATTATAACAAATATAAATAATTGTAATTAAATAAATTAACTTAATTAAACAATATCTTAAATTTTATAAAAAGGAGCATATCTATCCCAGTGGAAGACTGCTCCTAGGTGAGCCTGATCATATGCTTTCCGATTTTAGAAAATAAATGATATTTATTATAATTAATTATTATGATTTTATAATAATAATATATTTTATTTTAGGTAAAATAGATTTTTATAAGTAATATCTAATTTCGTATGTAATGAACCATATTTATGTTGATCTATTATTAAAGATTTATTTATAAAGATAATTTGAACAACTGCCTTGTAAATGCTGAAAACGATATAGCCTGAAATATAATAAAAAGCTTTTGATAATAAATATAATAAAAAAAATACGATGAACACCACCTCCCATGGACAACCGTTTTAAAGGGCTTCACTCAGCGAAATACAGCACAGTAGAAGCACCGTTTCAAGTAAAACTACCATTTTACGCTGAGTATTCTGTCAGTCCGTGGTATCATTTCGGAAAAGCCGGCCCAATATCAGCATGACTTTCTCACGGAAAAATTATAGTTAAAAGCTTTTGGTAATTGAATCAATATATATATTATTTATATGATAATACGTAATAGATAGTCATATATTGTATAATAACTGTATTGGTATAATAACTTAAGAAATTTCATACGATTCAAGTATAGATAATTTCTTGAAAACATTCATATGCGACCGGAAATAGTGTTACGTTATAAATAACAGTCATTTTGTTATGACGAAACTCAGCTGGCTGTAAAAATAAAGGAATTGAATAAAGTGAGAGGCGTGCAGTTTTTTTTATTGAAAGTGTTGCGACAATTTATAACAAAAGAAAAAGTACAATTCATGTGTGGCAGGTATTATAGTATGGATTGAGAAATGTTGTTGTACTTATTTAGAAAATTTCGAGGGGCGGTGGCACCGAATTCGCACTTTTTTTATTCTATTTCTATAGCGTACAACGGAGCAGTTGGGTTGCCTATATGGTTAGAGAATACCGCTGCCAATGAACAACCGCGCCACAGTCCGAGCGTGGTTGTGTTGCGGATTTTTACGCCGCTTAAGCGGCATTTTTAAGGGCCTCCGATAGCCTCATTCACTCTGGGAAACATAGTACATTTACCGTTTCAAGCTGAGTATTCTGTAAGCCTGTGGTATCACTTCGTAAGAACTGGCCCAATTAGTGCGTCAGCATACTCAGCGAGAAAGGTGCTTTTACTGTTCTTCCCTGAGTAAATGAGAATATCGGAGTTTCTTCAAATTACACCGCTTGAGCGGCATTAAAAAGCCGCCAAAACAACCACCTTCTAATCTCGTACCATAGAGAACCGACAGCTCCATTGCACGCTATATAATAAAAACATTTTATGTAAGGCAAACAATATTCTTGAAATGTATATATTTATTTTTAAGTTTTATTTATTTATTCCATATATCTATTTAAAATAAGAATTATTATAAAATAACTAAAAAACTTATTTCTACAAGTTAATTTATAGTAAAAATGTTTTAATAATTTCAATTATATTTATTTGTACATTATTGCTTCATGTCTTTAATATTCAATAAGTTTCTAACTCTCAAATATTTGCAGGTGTTACTTGCATGTGCGGTCCTGTCGACGACGGTGATCGCCGGTGGTCACGGCGGTGGTCATAAAAAGGTTATCATTCACGTCCCGCTGTTCGTTAAACACCATCACCATAAGCATACAATTGTGAAGCACGTCCATCACAAGAGTGGTGGTGGTGGTGATGATCATTATGAAGTTTTGGGATACACTTATGGTGAACCGAAAGCAGCGCCACATTTCGGTGGGGGTAAGTTTTTACAACTTTTGAATATTTTTGAGTCTCTTTTATGAAAACGGTAGCAAATGAGCAGGATGCTCACCTAGGATAAGCGGTCATCCGCCCATGGACACTTTCAAACATTGCATAGCCGCGGGTGCGCAATTTTTTTGAAAGATTCCAAGTTGTACTCGAAATACCTCTGCTGGTGCGCGGAAGAAAAAATCTTACCAAACACTTAAATGTGGAACGACAAACCTGAAGATGTTACAGATGAAAGATTGAATAGTCTTCGTGTAAACGAATGTTTACTGATTTATCTATTTATAAACAATGGTTTGGGGGAGGCCAAATAATTTAGTTTGTCGTTAAATCGAGTAATATTACATGGTGTTACTGTAACTGTTTATTATTATGTCCGTAGGTCACGGTTGGCATGCAGCCGAAGAAAGTGAGACACACGATAGTCCAGTTAGTTTCACCGGCGGAGAGCACAGTTCTTATTCACTCGATAACCAGCACGACTACTGAAGTTTCAAGAACACGTAACAAGACACTATTAGTAACATAGGTGTGATGTTAAGTAGCGTATGTATTAATTAATATATGGATGTAGGTTACCGCGAAGTTTTTAAAGCATTTGATTTTATTATTATCCAGCTAAGGGCCGTATTGGCTTACAAAGACTTACTCAGTTCACTTAATCCCATTCCAGAATGAATTTCTTATAGAAGTTCGTATGCATTTATTATACTTGATACGTCATTTGTGAATTATACTATCAACGATTTCGAACAGTTTTGTGTTGTACTTGTACTGTGCATTGTGTATATATACATTATATCGTCATCAAATAATGGGGAATATTACTGTTTCCTTCGTATCACCTCGATGTTTATCGATCCACAATTTACCGTTTTTAAGGCTTTTTGTCCCGCACCCCATAATTTTGTATAAAGAACTGCGAATTCAAGGAAATAAAAGCCTTACTACTACTAGTAGTAGTAAAAAGGGTAGTATATAGCTTCATGCCCCTAAGAGATAGAGTGTCGGTATTCAATGTAAAACGTTATATACATTTTCCATATATTAAGTTAAAGTAGATTCGTTTGAAAGATACTTGACCACACTTACAATACATAATATACTAAATTATATTATATATATATATTCTAAATGTGATATCAACAATCAGTATTTCAAAGACCATGTATTTTTAGCCAAATAATTTTACAATGTTACCATAGTTGTACGACAGAGTTTATAAATCCATGACTGTTATTTAGTTAAGTGTTAATTTAAGATTTTGATAGGATTGTTATTATTAAATAAAAAAGTTAAAATTTATGATGTTTTTCATTTTATTTAAAACAACACGCACTATTAGAAATACAATGAATTTTATTTAGATTTAAACTCATTACTTCAATGAAATTAATGCGTCTTCAGTATCGCTCTCGTACGGGTGAAACTGCATCTAACTTCTATTGGTCAAGAGTTACAAGAGTCACAAGAGCCACTTAAGCTTAGTCTTAATAAATAAATTCAATAAAAAACTACAAAAAAGGCACATCATATGTAGCTTTTGGTTCACAATACAATTTGGTATACAATATTTTTTTTAATACAAAACTTCTATAATAAATTTGATAAATCTTTTTGTAATTTCCGCTCATAGGAACTATATAGAACCAAACGAGCAGGAGCACCTAGGGCAAGCGGTCATCCGTCCATGGACACCCCCAGCCCTTGTAGAGCCGCGGCTGCGTTGCCGGCCTTTATAGTTATGAAATTCTTATCAAAGCGCAATTATAGTATAGAACTTTATGATTATCTCGCCAGTGATAGTATTAAATATAAAGTTCTTTAGCTTGATCCACATTTCAATATGTTATTATAGAAAAGTAGGAAGCATGCCTGAGGGCTTTGATACCATCACGAACGTTGTTTGAGCTGACTATAAACTTTATGATGAGCTTTTTTCTTTTTTACGGTGTAGCTGGAAACTGAGCAGACGAGTCTCCTCTGTGGTAAGAGATCACTTCCATCCATGTATAACCTCATGGAAAATGTTTTAACCATAGAAAGCTACGATATTTGTGAATCATATAAAATAGATCCAAAAAATGAAAGCTCTTTCGTACTAATTGGATTTGCCATGTAAGTCGATGAATCACAATAAAACAATGTTTTTTAGGAACGTTGTCGTAACAATGAGAGATTTTTGATTGAGTTGTAGACCCGTGTTCTACAAAGCATGTACCGCGACAGACTGGTGTATCTTTGTCGTTAATTGATGCCTGGGTAAAGAAGGTTGTCTTATAAACTTATGTTAAGTAATTAGTAAGGATAAGTAAAATACTATGTCGCCTCCGACAGGTATTCATGGAAGTCCAAGCCTATGTCCAGCACTGGACGTCTTACGGCTGAAATGATGATGATAAAGAAAAAGTCTCGGGTACAGAAATCTTCACGCGACTGCATGAGCGAGAGATTTTTGTTTTAATATTTTGGCACTTAATAAATAAATGTTTAATAATAATTATATTTGTTGTTTTTTGTTTGTTTGTGTTTTATCTTGAAAATTTTACCTTTTCCTAGATTTACCTTGCACACAAAAAGTTTGCGGAACATTGTTGTAGAGAAAAGTTGTCGAACTTGTTAATATCTATAAAAAAGCTCAAGACAGAATATCTAACTTTCATATTTATATATTAAAACAGCATTCGTCGGCTCATTTTGTTAATTCTAAAGGAATTAAATTTGTTTATACAGTTTTTGATAACAAACACATAAAATATATGTTATATCAATATAATATAAAATGTACATATTTGTTATTTAAGAAATAGCAGTTTTCTAATATTAAAACTTTTTAAGGCAATTTTTAATTTTTTGAGGGTTTATTAAGTAGATAATAAAACAGTATGCTTTATGTATTTTTATTTTAAACAACTTTATTTTCATATTAAAAGTAAGAAGTGTATGAAATTTATTTATTATATGTGTATTTATAAACTAAACATCAGTTTTCGAAAAAAATATTTTTTATTTACAGATTATCCATGTATATTATATTATATGTATAAGAAATGACTATAATAAAAAATTATCATATCAAGTTGATTGTTGCAAAACTCCTCCAAAACGAATAGACCGATTTTTATTAAAATTTGTTACATGATCTGAGAATCATTCGACATCTATTTTTCATTACTCTACATATTTAGGTATTAAGGTAGTCAACCCTAATGTTTATTTAAGACACATAAACCTAAATGTTCACTCTACTATATACCTTTATTTTATAAATATATGCGGGGTATATTTTTTATTCTATCAAAATTCGGTAAATGAGCTACAGGATCACCTAGGCAACCGAACCCATCACCCATGGACACATTTAGTACACCATTTCATATTTATTATGTTACTATTTGTATATAAGATATAATAATCAGATATCTTTCATAATTCAAAATATTTCCCTAGAGCATTTCCGAATAACTATCTTATTGCATCATTCAATTTAAATTTTTCATTTTTCCTATTGTTACGTTATTCGTTATACAACTTCCTACTTTATCAATGGTGCATGAAATTATGTCTTGCTCGATTTTTGAGGTTGTCACCGCAGTACGTCGTAGCACGTAAAGAAGTATAGCACAAAAGTTCTATCAATCGCGGAGATGACTGTTTGAAAAACCATTACAATTGAATTCAATAATAAATCCTAGATGTAACAAATATTTACTCATGGTAAAGCCATGCTGGAGCATAAACTGGAGCACTAGTTATATAGATTGAATCATACATACTCATACACCAGCTTGAAATAGAACTTGAACTTGAATTTCAAGTTAGGATAACCACTGCAGAACTATGCCTAAACATTTTCACCATGGTAGTTTAGCGGCTTAAAATGCCGGCAACACAACCGATACGCAGACTGTGGCGCGGTTGTCCATGGGCGGCGGAGTTCTCTTACCATATATGAGATCCACCGATTCCGTTGTCCATATGGATTAAAAAAACCATGGACACACAAAAAACTAGCAAGAAGTAGTATTTGTACGGTGAATCGCTGAATGAGTGATGATATCATAGACCCGTTAACATATAATAAAAACTTCTATAGACAAATATTTTTACTCTATCCAAATCTATCTTTTATTGATATTTCTGTACGACTAACCAATCTATATCCGAATTATGTATCATTTACGTTACAAAAACGTAGCTTTAAAAGTTTTTAAATGTCTGAAGTGAAAAAGAGAGTGCGTGTTCAACATTGGACAAAATACTCTTTAATGACGCTCGCTTTTAGATACGCCAATTTGTCTCATTCTTTTGTTTCTCTACGTCAGACTGCAATTACATGGCGACGATAAAAATCTGAGAGCAAGACTTTTACAATAGCAAATTAATCCATTTTTGTTTTCACATCAGATATAAGACTCACTTAATAATGTAATAAATATGAATTTTTATGAACGAAATATATATAATACAAAAAAGAAAGAAATCGCAACCTATATAATCATTTACATTGCCATCTATCGTGCTGTTTAAGCCTGGTGAACTTTCGGTATCCTTACTCAATAAAATATCAATCTAGTTCTATTTCTGGCTGGTATTCTGTGAGCCCGTGAACCCTATCTGGCCCAATTAGTGCATCAGTTTGACTCTCATACATAGGAAACAGTATTAAAACACTTTCCCAATTGATTATGAATTATTTCTAAGCCCAAATACAATTTATACGTTTTATTTAAACCGGGAATCGAACCCGCTACATTCACGGCAGAAATGTTTTTTTTTTTAAATAAAATATGAATTTAGTTCTAATAATATATTATAGTAGGTGGCATATATTGTTCTATGTAAATATACAATTAAATAGGTATTATCTAAGTTTTCGTTTGTAGAACGTAAAAATTATGACAAATTATTTTAAAACCTACCTTATTATAAATTTTTGAGTGGTTACGTATACATCATCATCATACGTATACATAAATTAGCTTAATTCGAGTAGCTACCGGACTGAAAAGCTACAGTATCAGTTATCTCTTGAATCCCACCCTGCCGTGAGAACGACACTGGCGTATCTTGATAACCTACTGATGTTGATATCAACGCTCTGCTTCCAATTTCACTTCCGATACCGTTAGTAAAATCATCAAAGGTGGATGCGTCATCATGCAATGCATTTCCATGTGATGCACCACCCTGTGGAGCTGCCTGTTCAGAGATAAAGCTTTCTAAATTAGCATACGACATAGGTTGAACAGCGTTGCCAAATGGATTATTTTGAGCCGCATTCTGTTGAGGTATAACTGATAATGTATCGCCTTCCGGTGCGGCGTTTTTAACGGATCCATATATCGCTGGAAATGATTCCTGGCCATTACCGGATGTAAAAAAGTCATCGTCCTCGTTACCTTCCTCGGTAACTTCATATGCATTACCTGTGTTAACATTAGGCAATGCATTGGGAAGTGAATCAAATACTTTGACTTGTTTCACGGTGTGGACAACACCGTGCACGCGTGGTGAGTCCGGAATGCTTGGTACGGACGATTTGTAGCTATAATCATGATCGTACGAGGGCGGTGTATATTCAAAGCTTGGCGGTTCATAATTTGTCACTGCTGGAGCATAGTTCACTGTCGGCGGATCGTAAACTAAAGGTGTATCATGGGTTTTATGACCATGGTGGCCATGATGGTGTCCATGATGACCGTGACTGTGTCCGTGGTGTCCGTGCGTCTCATGGCCATGAGTTTTATGATTCGAATGACCTTTTGATACGGAGTGCGTTGATGTTTTTTTATGATGATGGTAGTGGTGACCGTGTGGTATGTGCGGCTTGTAATGCTCTTTTTTTGGTTTGTGGTGGTGATGGTGAATCGTTATAACTTTCTTGTGATGGTCATGATGAATAAATTCAGGGAGATGTATCTTCACGTGTACGCTAAAAGAAAAACACATTTGTTAGATTATAAGAAACATTTAAATAAATACTTCTATTCGATTCATTCGCAATATATAAAAGACTAATTAATCGCATAGCAAACAGAGAAAAATATCATTTAAGACTTAAAACTATTACTAATTAATACGAGCTGAATTGAAAAAAATAATTTAATCATACTGGTGTTTGCCTCCATGTCCGCCGGCATCAGATACAACGAGAAACGTCACAAGCACACATAAAAATATCAAAATATCCATTGTACAAAAACACTATTCACATAATTCCACTTTCAAGAAGTAATGCAGGCGGTGTTCACTCAAAGATTGACGGCATTCTGCGTTGTGGTGAATTTATCTCTTTTCACTTAACTAAACCCGTAATGTTAACAAAACGAAAACCATTATCTGAAGCCATCTTACTATTACCGCCCTAATCTAAACGGAATAGCAGTCACTTTCAGTTGCGGAAGTGCGAGAGTTTTTTTTGTTATTATTTGAAATAGTGTTTCGCATTCTGACACAACTTATTCGTTTCAACTTCTCGACAATGCTGTAACAATTGCACGATACTAGGTCACTTTTACATGGATCTTATGTATCTTACTTGTATAGGGACATTACATTAAGAAAGAGAACCATTTTTTTTAACTTTTGTTTAATAATTGAAAAATTAATAACAATTTTCATAATAATTTAAGTGATATTTTTGTGAAATTTTAATAAAAAAAGGTAATAGCATTTATGACATAAAATATTATTAATAACCTCTCCATCGGTAAGTCATCTTTTTATAGTATAGCGGACAACGGAGCAGGTTGGTCTCCTATTTAGTAAGAGAACATCGCCGCCCATGGACAACCAGGTCACATTCTGCGCTTTAGTTGTGTTATCGATATTTATACGCCACTTAAGCAGCATTTTAGGGGTTCCGATATAACTCAGCGAAACACAATACAAGCACCGCTTCACGCTGAGTATTCTGTCAGCCCGTGGTTTCACTTCGGACGAGCCAGCCCAATTAGTGCATATGCTTTAGCATGGCTCTCTCACGGGCTAAATGAAAATCGACATCAAGAAGTAATGTGTTATACATTCGTCATAATAATTTCTCGACTAAACTGACGACTCAAAGTAAAATAATAAAAACAAGACAGTGTGTGTGCCTTGTAATTTATAACTGTATTAATGAATCCCGTAGGTGTTTTGGAGAGCTTATAGGAAAAGCGATTAGCGGATAAATCGAGTTAGGTTTCTTTCTATGGAAATCGTGAGGCATACGAGTAGGAGCCTGGGATAAACGGTCCTCCGCCAATAGACCAGGCCAGGCTAGGCCATGGGTGAATTTTCAAAATGGCAAAATATATTTAAATCATTCTTTTATCAAAAACTAATACAACTCTTACACCGTACTTGACAAAATAAAAAAACTTAAAATAAATCTATCCGACAAATGTATATGTATCTAGAAATTAGGCTAAAATATTATACAATAATAAATAGTTTATTAATTTAAAATAAATTTATATTTCAAATGAAAATACAGCTTATTTTTATTCAATTCTAGATACCTGATACGTGCTTTACTTAGTATAAAAAGTTTCAATTTGACACCATAACATACATAGTTAAAAAAATGTGATAAATTAAGAAATGATCGACCGATTTTGTGCATACTTTAGGTAAACTATTCCTTAATAGTCCAAACAAAACCTATACATTTGGTTCCGATGGGTGAGCCCGAGTCTTTAGTTATAAAGTTACCCGTGGGGGAGCCATGCTGAAGCATATGCTGATGTACAATTTGGGCCTCATTCGAAGCGATACCACCGTCTACTGCGTTTCGCTGAGTGAGTGAGGATATTGGAAGCCCTCAAAATTGCCAAGTAAGTGGCGAAAAAATTGGCAACACAATCAATTCGCGGACAGCGCGGTGTCGGTGTTCTCTTGCCACATAGGAGATTGATTATCATAGATTATCTATACAGATATAAAATAATAAGTGCTCCTTTTAGATATATATAGTTCAGTTATAATTTATATTTTAAAACAATTGTGAACCACCAAGGTCTTATAACACACTACCTCTACTGAGGTATTATTAGTGACTGCAATTAAAATCTAAGTTCAATAAAAAAGACAGATCGATCGTTAAGATAAAAGGGTAAACTATCCCGAGTCCCGTAATTTAAATATAGGGTCATTAAATTATTAATAGCGGATGCGATTCGTATAATGAATCGATATTATTGAACGACGGTTTTATAATTGTTAAGACGTATAGCGCCTTTTTAGTAGTTTTTGTTTTTAGCCAAGTAATAATATTAACCCGAACATTATTTTAATAATATTTGAATATAGTGATTGTAATTAACATGAAATTTATAAAGGTTACGCTGGATGAGGTCGCTTCCGAGAGGTATTGGTATTCATGGACGTCCAAGAGGGAGGCCTATGTCCAGCAGTGGTCGTCTGACGGCTGAAATGATGATGATGATGAACACGAAACAGAAAAAAACGGAATACAATAAACATTACCCTTCATTTTTGTATTCAGGTAATAAGCCAATGTCCTTTCCTTGGTTCTAAGCTACCTCCTCGGTAATTTTCAGCAAAATCAGTTCATCCGTTCTTGAGTTATAAATTTTATTGTATAGCGGCTAATGGAGCATGTGGGTCTCTTATATGGTAAGAGAGCACCGCCCATTGATAACCGCGCCAAAATCCGCGCTATGGTTGTGTTGCCGGATTTTTACGCCACTTAAGCAGCATTTTTAAGGGCCTCCGATATCCTCACTCACTCAGCGAAACACCGTACAAGTACTGTTTCACGTTGAGTATTCTGTGAGCCTGTGGTATCATTTCCAATTAGTGCATCCGCATATGCTTCAGCATGGCTCTCCACGGGTGAAATAAATAGTTGTTAAATGTTAAAATATGTAGCCGTAGTAACGGCCGTGTAGCCGTTCAAAAGTTAGGCGCGTAATTTTAATTCATTGTTATATATGTATTAAATGGATGCAACAGAAAAAGAAAATAGTCGCGTATAAAAACTGTCAGAAACAACATGTCGTCTACATAATTTACTATTTAGTATGTGTAATATACATATATAAAAGCAATTCATGTTGGACTATTTATAAATCGAGAATGCCTTAAGTGATTTGAATGAAAATTGGTGGAGACATAGCCTAGAACATTAATTTTTCTGTCTGTAAACTTCCTACTTCTGGATTACTTTTCAATTTCCACGGGCTCACAGAATACTCAGCGTGAAATGGTACTTGTACTGTGTTTCGCAGAATTAGTGAGGATATCGGAGTCCCTTAAAAGTCCCGTTAAGCGGTGTAAAAAGCCAGCAACACAATCAATGCGCGGACTGTGGTGCGAGTGTCTATAGGCGGCGGTGTTCTCTTACCATATATGAGACCCCCTTATTCTGTTGTGAGCAATAGAATAAAAAAAGATATGCTATTTGAGGGGCAGGCAGGTTTTATTTATGAAAAGTCAAATTTTTATGAAAAAGAAATATTTATTTATAAAAATAGGTATGCTACAACTGTAATGTATTTCTTCCTTACGTAAAGTATAATTAATTTTTCTATGTAAATATTATTTCTAAGTGGTAATTATGATCCCTCTGAATGAAGAGATTTAAATATTTAAGAAAGATCAAATTAATTAATGAAAAATATAATTTTAACTTTTTTATTGATAACAAATAATACATCTTAATATTAGTGATACAATAGCATAATTAATTAATGATATAATTAGTTTCACAGAATGTTTGATACAGTCATATCATTATACAAGTAAAACAAAAAGATTATATAACAGTCATTTATAAATAAAATTCATCATCATCAGCCTATCAAGTCCACTGCTGGACATAGGCCTTCCCCAAAGACGCCCACATCTTGAGCGATCTGGGTCCAGCGGTTGCCCGCGACCTTCGTGAGATCGTCTTTCCATCGCGTGGCGGGACGTCCCA
>DWCF01000276.1:0-52943 GCA_018230265.1 Delias oraia | reverse complement strand
GCGACAGGCCCAAGGGCGCCTCCTGCGAGACACGAACCTCGGCTTGAGCCGTCGCGGCGACGTTGGCCGCCTGGGCGCCCGGAGGTCACCGGAGTGCGCTTCGCGACCAGTATCGGTCCTCACCCCCGCTTCCGGCGGGGGCGGTTTTTACCGCGGTCCCTACACAGAACCCTATTATCTGATGTTTTGTATTGCATGCCTGAAACAGTATGTTGCCATGACAAGAAACATGCGAGAACAGAAATGTATTCTTGAGTAACGTTTCGTTACTCGGTACTAGATGGCGTATCCGTTACTCGGTAAAGAATACAATCGTTTTGCTCAGCTTTAATGACAATGTCAACGAAACTCAACTTGGCGTTGAATGTCCATGTACAAGAAAAGCAGATATTTACTCAGAATTGTTATTTGATAAGCGGAGATTATGAATATTACCACTATTTATGCGATGGATTTGATGACAGGGTAAATGGAAGTTTAAAATTTTAACATTCAGTATAACAATGCAATTTATAATAACCTACATTATGCCTCGATAATTTCAGGGATGGGGTTGTGGCTACCGTACTCTACAGACGATTTGCTCTTGGATGAATCATAATATCGAGAAAAAGTGTCCAGTGCCGTCGATCAGAGAAATACAGTCAATCTTAGTCGATATGCAAGATAAGCCGAAATCGTTTCTGAATTCTAGACATTGGATTGGCAGTTTTGAGGTTGCAAAGCTAGTACTAAATTTATATTAGATGATTTAAGTAAGTAAAAGTAGGACGTCCAACCACAAGGTTGACAGACGACTTTATAAAGGTCGCCGGTAGATATTGGATGCAGGTCGCCTCTGACAGGTATTCATGGAGGTCCAAGGGAGAGGCCTATATCCAGAAGTGGATGTCTTACGGCTGAAATGATGATGATTTAAGTAAAATAATAGAAATTGTGCGGGTGATTAAGAATTTTTGTCTAGCAAATATAATAGGTACCTTATATGTATGTAACTGTTGTTACATACATATGTTTTGATACTAGTTATTAAAATGAATGAAATCAATAGGTTTGTTTTAACAAAACATGGTCTTCTGAGGTGTATCTTAGCTGCAATGCTATATAATTTAATATCACTTGTGTTTTAGGTCTGTTTGATTCTTGACAAATTGCATGACATTTCATCTAAAATAATCCATGTAAACAAAAATGAAAGTTTGGAAAGTATTGTGGATGCATTGGAAGCACATTTTGTACAATTTGGCTCACCACTGATGATGGGTGGAGATGTGGATTGCTCCTCTAAAGGTATCATGGGAATTCATGTCAATGGTGCTGATTCTAGCTTATTGGTTGTGGTAAGTGAATAATAATTTATGACAGATACATAAAATACCCATTTACATAAAATAATAGCAAAATGTCTCAAATGCTCTCTGACCCTACCAAGCAAATGTTGAATGTAGAAGCTTGCAAGCTCACCCACCCTCTTCATTGGGCAGAGGCAGTTTGTAGTTACATGACACACAATGATGATACTATTTGACTTTTCAGGATCCACATTACGTGGGCAAAAGAGAATCCAGAGAATACCTGCAAGGTGCAGGGTGGGTGAAGTGGCAGCCACTTGGAGATTTCTTGTCTTCCTCATTTTATAATCTTTGCCTTCCACAAGCAAAACCTAAATGCTTAGAGTAAAAACCTCTGGTAAAATAAAAAGATTTAATTTCTTACCAGTCTTTATTCAATATTAAACTTACTCCATATTAATTCTAGAACATCTAAAAAGTAAATAAATTAAAATGTTTTTACTATTACTCATATTAATAAATAAAATCATTAGCATCCGCATAAGGGAAATA
Organism: Delias oraia; assembly: GCA_018230265.1. Taxonomy (NCBI): domain Eukaryota; kingdom Metazoa; phylum Arthropoda; class Insecta; order Lepidoptera; family Pieridae; genus Delias; species Delias oraia. The sequence goes on along the minus strand of DWCF01000276.1, from coordinate 51,099 downwards.
AGACTAGAAAGCTCAGTCGGTGTTCATGATGAGACAGACACCCTGCAGCACCCAGTGGCTGTAATGCTCCGTGGTGAACAGATCCGACTCAAACACCAGCCCCACCCCCATGGCGTTCCGCCTTTGAGATGTCGTGTATACCGGTGTGCGGAGCGTGTTCTGAAATAGTTGGTGCTCAGATATGTGCACTGCAATGTAGTCAAGACAGATGTCAGTGTATTTCCAACTGTGGGAGAGCCATGCTGAAGCATGTGGACGCCCTAATTCGGCCGGCTCATTCGAAGTGATACCACGGGCTCATAGAATACTCAACGTGAAACGGTACTTGTACTGTTTCGCTGAATGAGCGAGGATATCAGAGGCCCTTAAATATACCACTTGAGTTGCGTAAAAAGCCGGCAATACAACCAATGCGCGGACCGTACCTCGGTTGTCCGTGGCGGTTTTCTCTTACCATATAAGAGGTTTAAGCGGTTTTCTCTTACCTGCTCCGTTGTCCGCTATAATAAAAAAATTAAGATCCGCGTATCAAGGCCACGGGCCTAGAGCTCGTATTAAAAGATTTTAGGCAGGCCGAACCCCTCTACCTGCAATTTAAGTTTGTGGAACTCGACGGGAATGATGTACATGATGGGCAGCTCTGTGACCAGCACCTTGGGGTTGGAGCGGCGCAGGCAGCCGTCGTCCACGTCCCAACGCGCGCCCTCCAAGTAGAAGCCTCGCACGTAGCACCCCTACACACAGGCACGTTCAGTGAGCTGTCACTGCCGGGGAGGCGCCGAGGCCTCTCGTCTCGCACCTACCGTGACGGGGCGCTCCTCGATGTCGTCGGCCGAGATGTATCTGGTGACGCGCGTAAACTGCGTGGAGCGGTCCAGCGGCCAGGTGTAGAGGCGGCAGGCCATCTGCACCTGCGCGATCAGGTACGACTCCGGGATGTGCAGCCCCGACAGCCAGATCACCACGGGCTCCTCCATTGTGGCCTGTTCACTCGTTCTGATCATTGCTCCGTTTCGGAGTTGTAGCCGCATTATTGCGTATGCAAATAAGTCACACAAAATGGTCACAACGTAGCGAAGGCTGACAATATTAAATGAGCAAGCTAAAAGCGAGTGCATCACTCTTACCCAGTCCGTATACTGCTTGGTTCTCGAGGTGAAGTGGTCCATCCAGCCGCCTAGCCCCTTGCACGTGGCCGGCGCCAGGCTGCGCCAAACGTTCGGTAGCTGCCCGTTGAAGAGGCTGTAGGACACGTTGTCCAGGATGGCGTCCATGCCGATCTCGCCCGCCAGCGCCTTTCGCAGCAGGGACAGGGTGCCGCGCATCCTGCTTATGAGCCGGTTGAACCTGCGGGCGAGATGAGCGTTAGCGCGAGCAGGCGGCCGCCGTGCTTGGGCCGCGCGTGGCTCACCTCTCTAGTTCCTGCAGCAGCACCACCGCTGACGGCGTGATGTTCATCTCGAACTGCTTGCGCACGCGCCAGATCTCGTACTCGGCCGGCAGCTTGCTCAAGATGTCCACGGCGATCATGTCGATAAAGTCCTCGCGGCTCATCGCGCCGCCGCCCTCGCCTGCCCCACCACCCAACGTTACTCAATAATATCTCACTCGTAACGCGTGTGCAAGGCTGCCTTGCCGGCTAAATTATCATTATGCCTAAATAGTAAAACGAAAAAAAGATTACGTAGAAATACTTACCGCTCTCCACTTTGGATTGCAAACAAAAAGATTGTGTAGGTACAAATATTCACGTCAAAGTACTCATAACATTAACAAAACTATATTGCTTTACCTTTTAAGGTCCCGACTGCTCGCAAAATATAACAAGCATGATTAGTATATTAAAAAGGAGATACAAAGAGAGTCCGAGGGAGAGTGGCCTCCAGAGAGGAGAGACGCTTACTCGTTTGCGGCTGCAGCTCGATGAGGTGCCCCCACATCTCGCGCACGGCCTGGCTGAAGTAGCCGATCTCAGCGTTCGGATGCAGCCCGAACACCTCCGGCGTGTTGGCCAGCGGCAGGGTGTCGATGAACTCTACAACATAATTACGTCTCGCCGTCACCGTCTCTTGGCTTGGCGTACACACGAGAGCGCGGCCGAGGCTCGAGGCGCTTCTGCTTACCGATGTACTCGTCGCGCTCGCCCTCGGGCGGGATCACGTAGTCGTAGTGCGCGTCGCGGTAGAAGTGGAAGGGCTGGAACTTGTCGAATAGGAACTCGCCCATGTACTCCTCCATGTAGGTGCGCACCACGCGCCGGTCGAAGTCATCGATCACGCGGCCGCCGTACATCACCTGCCATTCGCTACTATTCGCGATTACTGCTTTTAAAACATATGTTAGGGGACGTAAACTCACTTCTCCGAACAGGTACTTGAGCGTGGCCCAGGGGATGGGGCCGCTGGCCGCGTAGCAGCGCTCCAAGTAGCACTGCAGTATTTGCATGGAGACCACGAAGTCCGATTCGCTAAAGTCGTACGATATGTTCCAGCCGATCTTGTCGTACTTCCGACGCTCCTGAGGGCAATGTTTCAAGGAGATTTATTCCCGACGAGAAAACAGGGCGTTGTGTTTCACATGTACAAGCTAGACGACCAGGAGAACGGACCGACTTTGAAGCGAAGAGGTGAGCGATCGATGCATCATTGGCGCCTACTGCCAAATAAGTACCAAGTAAGACCAACGGCCTTGTTAGGGTGCAAACCTGAACGACAGCGTGGAAGAAAGCGAGCACGTAGACGAGCTTCTTGAACTGCGGGTGCGGGCATTCTTCGAGCGCGTGCGCTCGCATTTTGAAGTATGTGTTGCGTAGGTTCAGTTTCAATCCATTGGGCGGTTCCGTTACCACTAAAAAGAATTACTCAACGAATTAACAGCGACGCGTATACTAACCAAAGCTATACTTAGGTATTCTAAAGAGAGACAATTTATGCTCACCTTTTAAGGACCTTTGTAAGATTCCAATTGGGAACGTAGGCGTAGGGTCAGTGGTCAGCCAAAGGCGGTACTCTGGGTGGGGCTTCTCCATCATCTCCAGCTGCTTCTCTAGCTCCCGCAGGAAAGACACCAGAAGGTGGCAGTTTTGCAGGATCAGCCATTGCCCGTGCGATATCGCGCCCTCCAACAGCGCCAGGGCAGCCTTCAGAGTACGATTTTATGGGTCAGTGTTACTCTCAGCCTCACATCCACGTAAACAGAGAACATCGCCTTATATACCTCACAGCAGTTTTGAACACGTTCGCAAAGCTCTTACCCCCTCTTGTCCCTGTCCCAGCGACAGATATTTAAATTTCCCTCCGCCGAAGCCGCAGCGGTCAGCCAACTTCATAAGGTCAGAGGTGGGATCCGAGCCGGGGCTCAGAATGAACACGACCGGGGTATACGGCGTAGTCTGTTCAAATATTCCATCCAAACTGTAAATTAGGAAAACCGTCACTGGCACAAGCCCACTACAGCACCTCTAATTGGCTTCATATCCACCATGTCGTTCTCAATTAGACAGCTCCTTTGTACCGGAGCACCTCACCTGATGACCGGAGGGGTGATGTACTCCTCGCCCATGGTGACCGTGATGTAGTCGGTGAGGGCGCGGTAAATGCGGTCGACTCGGAAGCACCTCAGCATCATGAGCATCTCAAAGGGATTCAACTTCTCGCGGTAGTCGTTCGGTATCTCGGCAGACTCTGGTGCGTCACTATCGAACCACTGAAATTCACATTTGAAACGTATCATGAGAGCTGCGGCGATGATTCAATTTGGCACGAAAAAGTACGATTAAAGATGACTACCTCTTGCCAAGCATCGAGGTCTCTGCCGATGTGATCCGGAAGCTCACCGAACGGCTGCTCAAAGTCCAAACTCAGCTTCACTATGTCTTGCCAACCCTGCTGAGCCAAGGATAGATTGTTATGGCGACAGTTCGTTAGAAATAAGGAGCAAGGTCGGCTAATAAGAACCTGAGCAGGAATCCAAGTTGCCGGACAGAGCCGCGCGGCCTTCTCCAGCGAGACGTTCCCCTTTATGAAGAAGTCCAACTGCATCTGGCTCACTTTGCCCTCGCTCTGCTCCAGTTTTATGTCCATTTGGAAAGAGAACAACAGCTTGTGCCGTTCGAAAATACCTGCACCAGACGAGCACTGAGCGTTTCAGTTATATTTCAATTGCAATTCAATTTGAAGTGCCTTTTGTTTGAACGCTACAATTCTACAACGCTCTCCCTTCCGCCAACCTGTGCATCCGTAGTCGTACACGTTCTTCGTCAACATGTCTATTATGTTCTTGAGCCGCTTCACCAAGATCACGTTCGGCATCGCCTTGCGCAGCGAGAACGAGAACACCTGGGGCCGACGAACAGCAAGAGCAGCCAACAGAAGTCGCAACAGCAGCGGTCGTTCGTTGCAGGCGGAATGCAGTAGATATCGTGTGGAGTCAGTTGCAAAAGAAAGGAAGAATATCTTTACTAACGCGTCACAAAGTGTTATCCCCATTTCAAGGATCTCTATGCACAATATTCAGACTACTAGTAACATAAAACTGACACAATGCGATGGTTGAAGTCATAAAAATGAATGGGATGAGCAGTGATCGTACATAACTCGTGTTAGGATTGACGTTTTGATTAGCACTTACGTCGAGATAAGAGGACAGTGAGTATTGGTACATGGTGTTGACGCCGGCCATGTCCGACAGCACGAAGAAGAGGATGGAGCCCCGCTTCGCCACCGGCCTGTAGCCGTCTCGCAGCTTCTCTATGTCCTTCGTCGTGGTTTCAGCTAGATCTAGTTTCTCCATCACCTATTACACCTCGCCTGTCACTCAGACCGCTTCACACAAAACATAACTAAAGATTATCATCGTATAAAGAGAGAGCTGTTCTGAGCAAGATGTCTTAAATTCCTTGACTGCCTCGAGCATCGGCCCCGGACTAACTTCTACCTAGAGCTCGTAGATGGGCGTCACCTTCGGAAGAGGCTGTGCAAGTGGAAAAAACCACTGCGTTACCTCAGCAGCTTTCGACTTGGTATTCTCCAGCGTGTTGACCAGCTCCACGTTGTCCAGCATGTTGCCCGTAGAAGTGGCGAGCTCGCGCAGCAGCGAGTCTTCGAGGCCGGAGAGCAGGCTCTTGTTGGCGCTAGTCTCGATGATAAGGCTCTCCCGCTGCTCCTCGAGGTCGGAGCGCTCGGCCCGCACCACCACGCTTAGAAGTTGGTCCTCGAGGCCCTCGACAAGCGATTCAGATTCATTAAGTCAAAGCTTCATCTCCTTGTGTGCACTTGACAGTACATTCGATTCGAGATACGAATGTTTACCTAATTGTGAAATATTTTAAGTATTTCACAGAGAGTATTTTACTTAGAGTATTACCTGGACAGTGACAGTGTAGTTGATGACTACGGCCTTGGCGTACGCGGCCGGGTTGAACTGCGGGTTTGCCAGCTTCGTGGTGAGGTACATGCGGAAGTGGGGGTCGTAGTCCACTTCGTTGCTGCCCAGGATCACAAACGTGCGCCCGCTCTCAACTGCAACGCGAAAGCATGCCGGCGTTACACCTTGCACGCTTTGTACGTGCATGCTCTGTCGAAGGCAGTCCTTGCTTACGAACCTTTGATATTCTTTTCCAACACATTATCCACAACGGGGTCGATGTACTCGTTCACATCTTGAAAGAGCACCGGCATGCCGTACTTGATGGCCATCTCCAGATGACGCAAGAACTGTGGATCGTTGAAAGATAGCACCTGTAAAATGACATTTTTGTAACAGAGTAGAGTAACAGGCGGAATATCATGATATAGCCTATACAATATAATACAAACAAATGTTTATCAACCTTCAGGTTGTTTTTAGCTTCCTTCTTCTTGATCCAAGTGAGGGCTTGCGTTTGCGGGTCGATACACAGCGGAAACCGAGAGGCTCTCGTCGTGAGGATGCCGTTCTGCACCGAGAGCTCATCTGGAGGCAAGCCTTCGGAGTTCCACCTGTCAAGTACGCGCGAACATGCTTACCAGATAGCCCGTTAACGCTACGCCAAGGCGCCCACAGCGGAATGATTATTCGTGCTCACCCGCTTATCTCCACTTCGTTGGTTAGGTTCCTCTCGATGGTGAAGGGCAGGGTGAGCGGTATCGCCCGCTCCATGACGTCGCCCAGCCAGTCCTCGTAGATCATGGTCTGCCTGAATGAGAACGAGAAGGGGCCCGCGTAGCTCAAAAAGGAGGCCGCCAGCAGACAGTTGCCGATCAGCCGCGACTGCTCTACGTAGAGGGCTGCCAGGTCCACGGTCCAGCGCTTCTGCTCGCTCGACAGCCCCGACATGAGCTTGTCGGCGGCGACAAGGCGTCGCATCATGATGTCCGTCTCCTCCTGCAGCTCTTGCCTTCGCAACATGGCCGTGTCATAGCGGTTGTTCAGCCCGTTCAGCGTGCGCTGCAGCCTGTCGATCTCTCGGTTGAGCGAGGCGAGGTAGTTGCACGCCTCCGTGTACTCTCTCTCTAGTGACTCCACTTTGTCTTTCTTGGGTTTCACTTCCTTATACACGGCACAGTAGCCGAGCACGGCTATCACGAACTTCAGAAGGCCGTATCTGAGAAAAATTCTTCTGTTGTATTACCATAACTTAAATGGTTCAAGCAAAGTGGCGTGAGCCAAAACCTTACCCGGCTTTACTGATCTGCTGCATAGTGTCCAGCTTCTTGCTCTTTTTCATGTGCGCCTTGACAGCCTTGACTTGATTCTGCGTGATCAAGTCGCAGTTCATTTCTTGCAAGTTCCTTAAAAAGTTCGGATCCGCCATCATCCCCTTCGCACCCTTCCAGCTCACGTCCTTGATGCCTCGAATGATGACCACGCATTCACAAACCACCTAAAAAAATCATAAGTGTCTAGTGATTGCACTAGTTATTCTTATGTAATGTATCAAAAAAGGGACAGGAAAAATAGCTGAAACTGTTAGGATTACTTTGAAGCTTATGGCCCACCTGCACGGCTTCCGGGGGCGTGGCGAAAGATCTGATCTCCGTGATGTCGTTCTTGTCCAAGTCGGCGAGGGCGAGCCTCGCTGCTTCGAGAGCGGGCAGCGCCGCGGAGAGCGCTTCCTCCGCCTCGGCCTTCTCCTCCACGATCACCTTGCTCTGGATCGTGATCTCCGCACTCTTCACTTCGGCGACTTGCTGCTTGGCCACGGCCGCTTCGGTAGCTGCAAAGTTAAAAAAATCTCTTTTTACAAGATTGTTCTTAGCTTCTCTTTAGTAAACGGACCCCGTGGTAACGTAGGCTCATTGAAAATTCTTCATTGATCGTTGGAGCGTATCTTCCATGGCGTCTACAGTTGGCGGACCTAGGCGAAAATAACTTTTCTTCGGTTAGCATCTTTACACAAGAAACTTTCGCCTTATAATACGTGGTAATACTTCGTGATGACGAACCCACAGAGATCTCCTTGAGCAGAATTTCACACTCCTTGGTCTGCTCGGCGACGATGACCTTTTGCACGGCCAGCTTGGCATTCAGGTCCTCCAGCTGCACGTTTGCTTCCTCGATCTTCGCCAAGCCGCCGATCAAACGCTCGCACTGTGAGGCGACGACGGTTTTTAAACGAGTAAGTCTAGCGCATGAAATGTTTCCCTAACAGTATACTGGATCAATATGTCTTAGTGACGAGTTTGCCACAAGTTGGCGCTTAAAGAGGGACTAGAGACGAACCGATGACAGGCTTCACAAAGTTACCTATAAGAGACTAGGCATTGAAAACACTTTGGGGAGTATCGCTCGAGTGAAGTTGATTTTATTGGATTTGAGGTAAGTAGGAAAGGCACCTGAGCGACGATGAACGCGTCCTTTTCATTCAACAGCGAGAGGTAGTTGGTGAGATAGTCCATGTAGTGCTTGGGCGTGACGTAGTTGTTCCTGCGCAGACGCAGCAGAAACTCCACCGAGTACCGCGCGACGGACATGTGCACGTGCACGACATGCTCCACTATTATGGGGCGAAACTCCTCCGGAATCTTCTCCACCTGCACATGGCGTCATCAGGCCTATCACTTGGAAAAGTTGCCCTCCGAAACGAGTTTTTGAGAGCCTCGTAGCTAAGTGGTTTAATATGGCTAGTATGAAGCGAAGGATATCGAGTTCGAATCCCAGTCCGGGAAATTATAATCTATAATTTATTCGTTCCCTTGAAGGACTTGACACTGGTCGGGCAAGTGTCTTAATAATGTCGCACCCATGGGAGTGCCATGCTGAAACATATGCTGACGCACAAATTGGGCCGGCTCGTCAGAAGTGATTCTCCGGGCTCACAGAATACTCAGCCTAAAACGGTACTTGTACTGTGTTTCGCAGAGTGAGTGAGGAAATCGGAGGCCCTTAAAATTCTGCTTAAGCGGTACCGGTAAAACAACCAGTGCTCGGACTGTGGCGCGGTTGTTCATGGGAGGCGGTGTTCTCGTACCATATAGGAGACTCATCTACTCCGATGTACGCTATATCATAAAAAAGAGTAGCGACCAAGGAAAGGATACTCACGTCAGCCAGGAATACGTTGGCGACGGCGAGCAGAGCCTGCTTGGGCCAGGGGAACTGCCAGTCGATGGTGGTGTTGTTCACGAGTCCCGGAAAGCTTCGACATCTGCAATTTTTCAGTTAACCGCTGTCGTATTCCTGCTATCAACGCACTATTTGCAATGCTACACGTTATCGCTCGTAGCGATTTTTTATGCAACATCGGAAAACGGAGCAGATGGTACTATTACATTATTTTATTGTAAGAAAATACCGCACTACAGTCCGTGCTTTGGTTGTGTTGCCGGCTTTACGCTGCTTAAGAGTTATAATTTAAGACCTCTGATAACCTCTCAGGCAGAGAAACAGATTACAAATACTATTTCACCGTTTCACTGAGTCCGTAGTATCACTTCGGACGATCCGCCCCAATTATTAAGTCAGACATGTCATGTTCTTGCCGAGTCATGCATCAGCATGGCTCTCCCACGGGAGTGACAGTATTAAGATACTCGACTAGCCATTGTCAAGCCCTTCCAAAGACCGAATAAATTATAAATTGTATTACATTTTTTGTCTGGACGGGGATACTAACCCGATACCTGTCGCTTCGTGGTAGGCTTGTAAAATCACTTAGCTATGCTCTCAAATTGTTTTGTAAAATATATAACTTGGCATCAAAGTTGTATATAATTAAGTATGAGTTAAATAAAAGTAGTACATAACTGGTTCAGAATATTAAATGACGAGATGTCAAGAAGAAGGAGCCATACCGATTCCTCAAGATATCACCGCTCGGCGACATGGACAAGACCACGTGGAGGTTGTTCGCGCATTTGTTGCAAAAGAAGTTCCATACAGCGTCCCTAAAACAACGTCAATACGAACTATGAATGAGATGAAAGTTGAAATCGCCATCGGAGCTATGAAAGATTCTGGACGCGTAGCCGTTCAGGGAGCAGCTGAGACCCACTTTGCGACCCCGTAGCCAGCCTCGTTGCTCTCGTTTCTGACCGCGTTGATGATGGCGTCCTTCTCGTCGTCTCCGAACAGCGCGGGGATCATCCCAATCATTAGGATGTTGTTAATGAACTCCAAGAAGCCTTCTTCCAAAATCTGTTGGCAATGACGTATTAATAAAAAGGCTTTAGCGGTCAAGTTCAAGAACACAAGTTTGGATAAGTTAAATTTATTGAATCGGGTGGCTTTTTTTGAATTGGTTAAGGCTGAACTTATAGCTGAACTTATGTGTTAATCACTATACTGTCTATTGTGGTATTTTGACATTTATTTTTATTGAATCGCGATTCGAGAATCTTAGCCACGTGGTGCAGTAGAGCTATATCCATGTGTGAGTTACGCGGCGGGCTGCGGTACCTGCGCTGCCGTGAAGAGGAACACAGTGGCCTTTCCGTCCACCCCCAGCTGGTTGTACATCCGCTTCATGTCGTCTTTGAAAGTGTTCTCGTTATAGTTGCGTGTGACAGTTATCTCGAACATCTCGCAGCCTGGCGGACATTGATCCCATTAGCTCGCGATGCCGGCGCTCCTGTGAGAGGGCGCATAGCGCGCGGCCCACTTACCGGCGGCGAAGGCGGCGAGCCGGCAGATGGACTTCTTGCCGGAGCCGCCCACCCCGATGATCATGGCATTGCCGCGGTCCATGCGCAGGATGCGGTGCGTACGCGTCAGGTGCTCGAGGCAGTCCTCGAACAGCACCACCGACATCTTGCCGACGCGCTCGTTGTACTCGTCGAGGATCTGCAAAGCGATCGGTTCACGTCCGCGCAACACTCGGGCCTCGGCTTCGACCAGCTCGACTATCAGCTTACCTCTTGGAAAAGGAAATAGACGGCTTCGTAGTCCAAAAGGTCCTCGTAGTATCGGATCTCCTCCTCGTCGAGGGCGTTCCGGTAGTCACCAAAGAGCAGCGGGTCGCGCAGTGCGTACTCCTCCAGCTGTGAACCGTTTGCGTGTTAATCAATCACTTTACCTTCCGGAGCTGGACAGCAGCAGGCGCTTACAGTGAGTGCCTTCTCCACTTCCACCTCCTCCTCCTCTTCCACGACCAGCTCGACGTCGGGCGCCGGCGGCGGCTTCTCCGCTCTGGGTATCGGGTCACCGAACTCTGAATTACAATACATATTATAAATTAAACCTATTCCTAACTGTTGGGATATCTCGTTGCTAACGATACTACAGTTGCATTCAATAGACAGGTAGAGTCAACATCTTTATGTTTCTTACAAAGTACAGCTTGTCACGTTCAAGCGAATGTTGTAAGGCCATGGCCTTTTGTGTCGCGGGAAGCGGAACGGCAAGAACCTTGTTTACATATGTAAATGAGAAGGAGAGATATTCTGAATGGCATATAGCCCTGGACTTATTAACGACGTCAGCGGGTCATATACCGTCCTCTTCGTCGGCGACAGGCTCCTCCTCCGGCACGACCACCTCCTCGAGCACCACGGGCTCGTCTTCTGGGAAGTACTTGGCTATGTGCTCTTGGATGTGGACTTGCATCAGCTCGTTGTCCTGAACAACCGCAAGAAGCATGGTGTCAGTACATCGGGCGCATAGACGCAGCTGGCCACGGCAGATGACAGGCGTGACTGACATGCGTGTTGATGAGCCGGTCGCAGATGACGCGCGTGAACTCGTTGCGCCAGCAGCGCACCACCATCCTCTTCTCGCCGAAGAAGTTGGGGTGGGTGAGCAGCATGCCGGCGGCCACGCGCGACAGGTCGCGCAGGTTGAATATGTAGTGGAACTTGGCCGGCGTCGGGGGCAGGTCCACGATTATTATCTGCAAGGCGCGCTTCCGCGTGAGAACGCTCGCTGCCGGTAGACATTGCGAGACCAAACAGGCGCGGCCTTACCTTATACAAGTCCAGCGTCATCTGGACGATCTTCTCGACGATCTCTTGCACCTCCTCCGGGAAGGTGGAGAAGTGGCCCTGCAGGATGGACACATAGATGCGCTGGAGGGTCGCTTCCGAGGGGAACTGCAGGTTGTATGTGGAGAACATGGATATGAAGCGGGGATCCACCTGCGCGGTCAACCTTCAATTCATCTTCGTATATAGACAGCACGAATCAGACTAAGGCGATGAAACTTTTTTTATAAGAACGGTGGCAAAGAAGGCTCATCCACCCCTTACCAACGACCCTTTAGCTCTTGCAGGGTCGCGGGTGCGTTGTCGGCTTACACACGCAAAGACTAAACTGAAGTAAGAGGTGATTGCGTTCTCGCAATGCAATGACAAGACGACTCGTGCGACACGCTTGAGAGGTAGAAAGGCTCACGTCATTCCTGCCGCCGCCCGCCTTGCCCATGGCCGCAAGGAACCCGATGTCTTTCAGGTTCTTCCAGTTCAAGTCCTTGCCCCGGTCGTAGAAGCCTTTCCTCTCGAACAAGAGCTTCAGCAACGCGATCGGCTGCTGGGTGCCGTACGTGTCCACCTGCAGCCAAGGGAAGCGAATGTGAAGAGGGCGCGGCCAAGAGCGCGAGCGGCCACCCTCCACGCACTCACGATGGGCATATTCATGTCGTCGATGAAGACCAGCATCCGCTTGCCAACGGGCGGACCGAAAGTGTCCTTGGTACGTTTCTCCACCACCGATTCCAGATTTCGCTGGACGTCCATAGACGATGTTCGCGACGAGAAGTTCATTTGCTGGATTATCTTGACAGAGGAAAAAAAAATAGCGATTAAAATAGTTGACATGGAGGCGCCGGGTATCGATCCCGGTACCTCTCGCATGCTAAGCGAGCGCTCTACCATCTGAGCTACGCCCCCGACGTTTCAAATCTCGAAACAGCTGATTTTACTCTATGTGAAATTTAATGTGGCTCCAGCACTCGGACGTCGCAAACGTAGACGTAAACGTAGGCACTTTAAGGCGTTGAAGCAATAAATCAGGTATCTGCTAAATCGTTGTTTCTTTGTTTCAAATTAGATACCCTTCTGGTATATAAAACTAGTGTTATCGCTATTTGTGTGCTATGTTAATAAACATGTTATATTCTATTGAAATAAATAGTTTTGTACGTCTAAGAGAAAGAAGAACCGTGCGCCGAAACCTATACAAACAGCAGCTGCAACCAGATGTTAGGCTGTAAGTACAGTAAGTATAGCACGTTTCAAAATGATCAAAAAGCCAAGGTCATACGGTCACCCTGATCGTCTATGAAAGTGCTTTCTGACCGCGTCCGCCGACTTACACAGCAATAATGTGTGTAGCTCAATCGAGATCGAAACAATTCAAATCGCTATAAGCGGTCGCACTCACATATTTGTCGGGCGGCAGACCTCGCAGGTAGTTGGTGATGATGGCGGTCTTCGAGGTGCCCGTGTCGCCCACCAGCAGCACCGGCCGCTCCACCTGCACAGCGCGCTTTTCTTAAAGGGCGAACGGGGACAGGGCAGGCGGATGTCAGCGCGACTCACGCTCTCCATGATCCGGATGATCCATGTGAGTCGCAGCGTGTCCACGGTGGGCACGAGGATGGCGGAGAAGCGCATGTCGCGATCGTGCTCGTACGCGGGCACCAGCCACTCCCACGCCTCCCACGTCAACGTGCTCAGCTCCAGGCAGTAGTCGTACAACGTCGGGAAGCCCATCGGGAAGTGCTCTGCAACGGCCGCGGTGGTGTCGAGTAAGTCAGCCCTCTTGGGGAACACTACTCGGCGAATGCAAATGCATACTCGTGGTGGCCTTCTTCTCGGGGTTGTCCTCCACCAGCATCATGGGGCACGCCTTCTTCACGTAGTTGTCGAAGTCGAAGCGCCCGTTGTCCACTATGGCCGCGCCGAGGCTGTTGTACATGGACTGTAAACCAGACAGGACCACTCTACTAGCATCGAAAGCAAAAAAAGCATCTTCATTTGGTGGAGCCTCAAATCTTTCCGCCCCGTAGAGCGCGACAGGTACCGGGGTCGATATCCGGCGCCTGCAACTTTTTATATTTCGACCAACCAAGTGACATATAATTAGTCTCCATATTACATGGAGTGCACCGGTTGTCGTCCCTTCGTCGAAGCTAAGCGACGCCAGACGTGGTCAGTACCCCGATGGGTGACCGCATGGCGACGTAGCGTCAAGTGAGCTATTGGCATTTTTAAGGTTGTCGACACTTACAATCATGAAAACGCATTCGACCACCGTTTTGTCGCTCTCTTGGTTGGCGTCCTCCTTGTTGGGCAGAAGACCGCTGATCATGTAGCAGAGCTGCACAACCTGCCCACAACAGACGGAGTTTACGTTAGGTGCATAGAGGAAGATTAGGCGATTGGCCACTGTGTCATGTAGCAAGCAAGGGCACCAGGTTGAGCGGCGTCTGCGGCACGATGGTCTTGAGCGGCGTCTGCTGCTGCAGCCCGAAGAGGCCGAACACGATGTAGTTGATGGCGCCCGGCACGTAGTGCTCGAACAGGCCGGCCATCTGCTCGCGCTCCTCCTCGTTAGTCCTGCCGCGGAGCCATCTGCCCGCAGACGCAAATGGTCATGCTCCATCAATACGAATAACATTGGTACTTATGTTTAATGAGTGGTTCTGTCACGATATAATTGATAAAATGTTTCGTGTGAACCGGTTCTCGTCCGATCACCGAAGTTAAGCAACGTCGGCCGCGGTCATTACTTGGATGAGTGACCGCCTGGGAACACCGCGAGACGTTGGCTTTTTATGTTTTTTTTTATTTTAATTGAGAATAATCACCTATCCCAGTATGGCTGATAACCAAGATTCTTGGGATCGACGAAGACCATGCCGGCGCGCGACACGGTGGCCGGCGAGGCGTAGTTGAGGTCGCCGACCTCGAAGAGCAGCGCGCAATAGGGCGCCAGCCGAATCCTCTCGCCGTTGGCCAGCGTCAACAGCTTGTTGTCGTCCATGACAGAGTTCATGTTCTCGATCCAGAGCGCGTCCACGTCGCCGTCGAACAGCGAGTAGCGGCGCTCGTCCTTTTCGGCTGGCCTGCCGCGAGCATTTAATAATAATGATAGTTTCGCTCCTTCTCTTAAATAACTCTATTGGAGGTGAGTAGGCGAGTGATGTTGTATTACCTGTTCATTTCCCTGAATATCTTCGAGTAAAGGCCGTCCGTCCAATCCCGCGTCACTGGATCCAGTATGCCGTATAGCTCAATCACGGAACAGGCCTTGGAGGGAATCATAAATAAAGTTTAGTAGAAACGAGCGTTCTGAATACAAGTCACTTGATTGACACTGCACAACGATTACCTTGGGGTTGAGGATCTGCAGCTTGGTGGGCAAGCCAAGGTTGGACTGCGCCTTCACCAGGCACTGCAGGATCACCGTCTTGCCGCCGCCCGTCGGACCCACCAGCATCGTGCAATGCCGCGTCATCATCGTCTCATACATTTGCACGATCTTGTCCACCTTCGACAGCAGTCGTAAATGATCACGTGCAACAGTCAGCTCTGTTTGCTAGCTAAAGATCGCAACAAGCAACAAACTCCTGTTCAACTGAGCTTGCAATAGAAAGGATAAAAGTCTAGACCTGGTGTGGGAGTACAATGTAGCCGAAGGCATCCAGCACCTCGATGACCGCCGCGTTGAAGTCGGGGTAGCCCACGCGCGGACACTCCAGGCCAGGGAACAGGTCCTTTATCAGGCCCAGGAACAGGGGAACGTCCTCGAATACGAACTTGGGGTGATTCATGTCCCTGTAACCGTTCCAAAAGGAGTCATACTTATTGTTAGTTAGTGTTGTGAGAAACTAGAGCTAAATGGTTCTACAATTCAACCATGAAGCGAGAGGTATCTGTTTCGAACCCCGATCCGGACAAATTTAAGTTGTAATTTAATTTATTATTTATTCGATCTCTGGAAGGGCTTGACAGTGGCCGGGTGAGTGTCTTAATACTGTCGCACCCATGGGAGAGCCATGCTGTAGCAAATGCACTAATTAGACCGGCTCATCCGTTGTGATTCCACAGGCTCATAAAATATTCTGAAGAAAATGGTTCTTCTACTGTGTGTCGCTGAGTTAGTGAAGATATTGGAGTTCCATAAGAATGTTGCTTAAGTCGCGTAAAAAGTCGGTAACATAACATTTAGTAGTTTCACCTGCTCCGTTGTCCAATATACCATAAAAAAGTAGAATTATGCCATGAGATACTCCTGAGATATTGGGTTGTTCGAAAGCTTCGAAGGTCATGATGGCCAATTTAAACGCTCACCGAAGCGCGCGCATGAGCACCATGATCTCGCTGAGTCCGGGCGAGTCTCGGCGCAGCTTGCCGGCCATGCGCAGCACGGCGGTGAGTGCGCGCAGCCCCCAGTCGTAGTGCGACTGCTTCGAGAGCTGCTCGCGCGCCACCTTGTACAGCACCGTCATCTTTTTCGCTAGCACCTAGTCAAAACGCACAGTCAGCCAGCGCGACAAGTGAATTAGCAGGGCAAATTGGAGGCGAAGGCAGCGGCCACCTCACCTTGGCAGTTAGGAAGCCATCTGAGAACAGCGATATCATGCAGATCATCTCCAAGTCGGGCAGGATGCACACGACGGGCCTGAAGAGAGCCTTCACCGACTCCGGCAGCTCGGTGCGGCCGGCGTAGCCGGGGTTCATCGTTATGAAGATGCCCACTTTGTTGTCCATGTCGATCTCTTGTCCTTCGAACTGCGCGACATTATCGTTTCAGCGGGTTGGAACTTTAATATGTCGAGTTTGGAGTGCAGCCGTGGAGCGCGGCCACCCAACAAACTCAAAACGTTAAAGTCGGTGCCCTGACGGTGAAAGTAAATCATTAAGTGCAGCTCTATACTCAAACTTTTATTACGGGCCCTGCAGCAAATTCAAGCGCGGGGTTCGTTACGTAGGGCACCTATGTAGACGCAGATATTATGCACCGGGCCACTCGCCTTGCGCACAACACCACGCGCATGTTCAGCTTTAGCCGCCTTCGGCAAAGGAGGCTAATGGTTCCTCGTGGAGCGGTCGCCGCAACGAGAATTCAGAACTATTTTCAGTTTCATTAATAAGAGTCTGCATCTCTTTGTAGTTGTTGTAGCAACAAGGAGACAAAGGCAAGAGCGGCCCGAACCGTGAACCGCTTGAGCTTCATGAGGAGGGCGCTCCGAATACACTGCAGCTGCGTGGAAATGACGGACAGCACCGAGATGTCGATCCGGTTGAACTCGTCGAAGCAGCCCCAGGCGCCGCACTGGCAGAGCCCGGCCAGGATCTGCCCCACTGCCCTGAAGTCCATTCCTTCACCACAGTTCGTCACCACGCACAGGAGCCCTAAGGCTTTCGCCAAGTCCTTCGTCGTTTCTGTCTTGCCAGTGCCGGCTGGGCCTGAGGTAGTAATTTATAGTTATTATGTCTTTGTTAGTTTAGAGAAGAGTTCTAGGGTATTCCAGAACTGGCCGCAGCACCTGCTGGCGCTCCGCCGAGTTGCATGGTGAGCGCCTGCGTGATGGTGAGGTAGATGCGATCTGTGAGGGGTGTGATCACCAGCCGTCCATTGAGCCCCATGTATTCGTAGCCGTACTCGAACACACCTGCAACATTTACATTCATGTAGTTTTTTTTAACGTATTTTTAGTTTACAACAAAAAATACGTTAAAAAGGTGTGAAGGCGATTATTCCCGCATGGAGACGCGCGATACGTGTTGAACCTGCCCTAACGGCAGCCGCATTGCATATGGGCATGACAGGACCAAACACTCACAGCCTAGTGTTATGAGACCCGTTCGTGTCGACTGCCCATCTCAATTTGCCACACAGAGACGATAGCACACTCGACAAGTCACAAATCACAGTCGAAAATAATGGAAGCAAATTTATTGCTGATTTATTTAATCAACTGTTTCTGTTAAGTGCGCCACGCGAAGAAAGACATGTAAGTAGAGCAATGTCGGGACATTCCTCTTTGGGCAAACAGATGGGCTCAGCACAAGGCCGAGGGCAAGGAGGAGTGCACCTCTGAGCGAAGTGAGCAGCACTCACCTGTGCATTGCTTGATCCACAAATTGTCATCCTTCTTGAGCCAGTAGAAGCGCAGCTGGCTCTCCCACTCGAACTCGGCCGCTTCCGTGATGTTGTCCCTCACGAACCCCTCGATGATGTCTCTCGCATGCACATCAATCGTAGTGATTGTGCGGAATTTGAGCCGATCGTTGGAGCTGAGGTCTGAAAGTAGGCGCTACCTACGTTAGCCCGTCATTGCGCTGCCGCCGAGAAGTCACTCATTATCCTAATTACTTTACATGATATGGAAAAATCGATTTGCCAAGTTACGTCAACGTCTACTTTCTTGGGCTAGCCGAAAAGCATAATCACCAACCTTGCCTCACTTTGACGACCAGCCCGTCCAGTTGCTCATTCTGCTGCTGCAAATGCTCCTTCATAGCTCGCTTGTTGCCCTTCCTGATGCGAATGAAGGTCTCCTCCGTCTCCGCGGTCCACCAAATGCCGTTCGCGGCCAAGCAGACCATGCCCAAGTACTCCAAGATCCATTCGGTTCTAGAATGTTTTGGAGCTCGTATAAGACGTTACACTTAAGTGCGGTGCTGAATTCTGCAGCTACGAGAGGAGCTACAACCTCGGAACCCGCCAGTTCTTGCCGTAGTAAAAGACAGATTTCTTGGTGATGAATTTGTTCGTATTTCTCATTTCTTTCAAAACAAGATTCATCCAATCTTCTACCCTTCCTTCTGTGTAAACCACGTTACGGAAGTCCATAATCTGTAATTGCCACTTCCAATCAACAAAAACAATCGCATTCAAACATATTGTAATTATGTAGCAACGTCGCATGCCGCATGCGGACGCACTAATTGGGCTAGTCATCCGAAATGATACCACGGGCTCACAGAACACTCAGCCGAAAAGGTACTTGTACTGTGTTTCGCTGAGTGAGTGAGGATATCGGAGGCTCTTAAAAGTGCCGCTTAAGTGGTGTTAAAGGCCGGCAACACAACCAATGCGCGGAATGTAGCGCTATTATCCATGGGCGGCGGTGTTCTCTAACGATATAGGAGACCCACCTGCTAAAAATCATGAAACGGTGATGAAAGCTTTCTTTTGGTCAGATCGCAGAATCGGCAGCGGATACGAACCTCGCCTTCGGCCGAGATCATTTTGGCGGCCACCGGTCGATTCGTGTGATCGACGTACAAATCGAGAGCCTTTATGTTATCGAACATCTGAAACAATCAATTTATCAAATCTTCTTATCACAATTGTAAGGAGAGCGTGATTTTTTAAAATCTAGCATCATTATTTTTTGAGTCCTTGTTGGAGCCCTTTGGCGTCTATCTTCATTCCCTTCTCAACTCAACACGATTCATTCTCAGGAGAATTGAGAATGGCACAATCATTGGCAAATAACGAGAGAAGATGGCGCGCGATGATTGCAACGATGGCGCCATAAATGTCACATCCGTGTCTCCATATAAAACCACTTTTACGCCATTGTCATAATTGATCTTCCTAGTTATCAAATGAGTGCCTTTTTAAAGCTCTGAAGGAAAGGGGGCGCTAAACGGACGTATGGAGAATCATTTCGATATCGTCCTTTTTAACGTCGTTAAAAACCTTAGAAGAATTACATAAAAAACAAACACAAAAAATAATTAATTTTATAATAATAATAATTTATAATATAATATATTTCATATATTATCATGTTAGATACGGCCGCTATATGAAGAATGTCGACTGAGCATTTACCTCCCTTCCAGAGTATTACACGTGCCGACTATTATATGTAGCGTTGCGTTCTTTCAATGATGTCATTCCCACATATCTTTATACTTTTATGTAAATTATAAATCATTACTGTTCCGACTTCTAACCTACCCATTAGTTTAAATTTTAATTTGTAATTTTACTAAATATTTATTTCTATTCTTTCTTTATTATTTATTCTTTATTAATTAATTATTTTATTTCTATTTTTTAATTAAAAAGGTTTTAATATATTGTTTGTCAGTAATGTTAAATACCTTGATCATGTGCTCCTGCACGCAGCTGCACTCGCTGCTGCCTAGGATAGACAAGAGCTCGTCGGTGGAGATGAAGAAGAACCGCGGGAAGACGCGCCGCTTCGAGTCGAGATATTCGTTCAGCGACTTCTGGCACCTGGGAGCAAAGGCGCTTGCTCTACTATTGTTCCTCAGTGTATGAACAGCTACAAATACGATATTGGTATACATACTTCTGCAAGCCCAATCCCAAATTCACAAACTCCTCCAACCGACCCGGCACAGTGCAGCAGTCTACCACGTTGAGCCTCTTAGCCGTGTCCAACATTATCTGGAGTGCGAGCGAAAAGAATGGATTGAATGGCTCCTTATTTTTTTTATAGTATAGCGGACAACGGAGCAGGTGGTAAGAAAACTTATACAGTAAGAGAACACCGCCGCCTATGGACAACCACGCCACAGTCCGCGCATTGGTTATGTTTCCGGCTTTTGACGCCACTCAAGCGGCCTATTTGAGGACCTCACTCAGCTTCGGACTAGCTATCACTTCGGACGAGCCGGCCCAATTATTGCCTCCACATATGCTTCAGCATGACTCTCCCACGGGTGTGAAAGGATTAAGACACTCGCCCGGCCAATGTCAAGGACTTACAGAGACTGAATAAATTATAAATGAATATTGTCCGGACCGGGAATCGAACCCGATACCCCTGGCTTCGTGGTAGACCTATAAAACCACTTAGCTACGAGGCTCTCAAAACTTATGAATATAACTTATGAAGCTGCAGCTGAATACTCATTGCCAAATCGCACTATTAACATTATATTCGATTTCATTAGTTTATAACTTGAGTAGTAGGCCACCACTGCCTCGCAACGCTTCAATCTCTTTTACCTTTCTGAAGTTCTTGTCTATGTCGTCAAACTTCTTAGCCTCGTCGGGCAGCTGCTGTCTGATGTCCCCGCCCACGAAGATGCCTTCCAGGTAGAGCCACTTGCGCTGGGTCGCCATCCACTCCTCGATGACTTCCGATATCAGGGACAGACGGCGCTCCCACGTCTGTACCACTGACAAGAAGGGCCCGATGAACCTGAGGAGCATCGCCTACTATTTACATATAAACTTAAAACCAACTTGTACTCTACAATGACAGGTAGGTGTTTGTGGCTCATTGAGCTTACTGCGAGGCGGCCATGCTCTGCAGGGACATGGCGTCGTCATCCAGCTTGACGCTGATCTCGTCGCAGGGGTTGAGCGTGTAGCCGCGGTCCTCACCGCGGTTGAAATGCCGCGCCACCGTGAATGCTATGTTCGCCCACGTCTCCTGCACGTCCCGCACGCCGCGCTCAATCGCCAACTCCTGCCAGCCACATCAATAGGAAGCCCTTAAGTGTTCGTGTGTTGCCAAGTTAATTTCTTTCAAGATAATTTATTTTTATTCTATAGTGGACAATGGAGCAGATGGGTCTCCTATATGGTAAGGAAATGCCGCCACCCATGAACAACCGCGCCACAGTCCGCGCATAGGTTGTGTTGCCGACTTTTTACACCGCTTAAGCGGTATTTTTAAGAGGGTCCGATATCCTCACTCTGCGAAACATAGTACAAGTACCGTTTCACGCTGAGTATTCTGTGAGCCCTATATCACTTCGAACGAGTCGGCCCAATCGGTGCGTCAGCATATGCTTTAGCATGGCTCTCCCATTATATGAAACGATTCATATGTATTGAATGGTAAACCTTGATGGCGTGGTTGACGATCTCTTCGGCCACGTCTTGATACTTATGCAGCTCCATGGCGAACATGTTCTCCAAGGTGAACCTCTCCGGGGACATGTCGAATGTTTGCCCTGCGGAAACAGATCGGTTCAGCCTCGGCTTGTCTCGTGCACAAATGCAAACAAGTAGAAGGACGAGTCACCCGTCTTCACCATCAGCTCCTTCCAGTGCCGCTCTCTCATAGCCTCGTTCTTGAGAGAGACCATGAGCGGCACGACTCCCTTGAACTGCTTCAACTTTAAGTCCAACATCAGACCAGTGCTTATGAGGCGGACGGCCTTTGGTAGTTTCCTGTTTCAGAGAGTTCTCCTTGTAGCTCATTGGAAAAGGCTTTCCGCATACAAGAATGAATAGCCTAATCTAATTACGTCACCTGTATTCTTTGAAGAACTGCTCGATGCCGTCGACTAAGGCCTGCGGGTTGAGGTTACACCACAGCGTCTTCGCCCACAGCTCGCGCGCGTTCTTCTGCGCTTTGTAGATCTTGTACACCTGCTCCATGCTTTGGAAGTCGGTTCTGGCTCGGTTGTAGTTGGAAAAGTCGGCGAGAGGGTTGTCGAACAGTTGCTCCGCAGCTTGCAGCATTTTCTTGCGTGCCTCCAGTTCGTCGAAATATTTCATATATTCCTGGAATAGAAGAACGCATTGGCTTATACCAATCACAACGGTCCTGATTATTCTTTTTCTATTTATATTTTTATAAGGAGTGCAACGCTAAATTGGGTACGCTAAAGTCAAACTTGGTTTGTATATTAATAGATAACTTCTTATAAAATATCATAGATAACTTTAAACTAGCAAGGGATATCTTGAAATGTGGAAAGCGTCGACGCACCTCCATCATAATCAAGCCGCGGTCCAAGTCGTCGCCGACGGTGGCGGGGCCTTCCTTGTCGAACTTTTCAACAAAGTCGTCGAGCTCCTTCAGGAAGTTGGATATTTCCACCACGTTCAGCTTCGAGAACTTCTCCTTCGTCTGCTCCAACGTGTTGCCGCGAAAGAGCGAGGTCTGGTACAGGGTGCCCCAAGCCGACTGGAGGCTCTTTGAAAACTCCAGATCTTCATCGGACACCTAACCAAATCCATACACAAAGAATCAATATAGGTACAAAGTTACTTGGACTGCTAATGCATTATTCATTTCATGGGTTATGAACAAAAAGTAGTCACGTCAAGGTTATGTTGCCGCAGCATACTGAATATGCTCTGCATGCCCCTGTACTTTACTTCAGCAGTGACCGTGAACTGCTGCACATAAGCGATCGCAGCCATAACCAGCTTGAAGTCTTCCAGCCCTTTTATGTTCATGTTTATTGTTGTGCGCAGGGTCTGCAAAGTTAATTTTCAGTATTGTTATTCATCTCTCAGCAATGCACAAAAAACACGCCTAATGTATTTTTCACAGCGGTAATGTTCAAATGAATTATAATTTAATTTATAATTTCTTCGGTCTCTGGAAGGGCTTGACAGTGGCCGGGCAAGTGTCTTAATACTGTCACAACCATGCGAGAGCCATGCTGAAGCATATATGGACGCACTAATTGAGGCAGCTCGTCCAAAGTGATACCACGGGCTGTTTACTATGTTTCGATGAGTGTGTTAGGATATTGAAGGCCCTTAAAAGTGCCACTTGAGCGTCATAAAAAGTCGGCAACACAACCAATGTGCGGACTGTGGTGCGGTTATCCATGAGCAGCGGTGTTCTCTTACCATATAGGAGACCCATCTGCTCCGTTGTCCACTATAGAGTAAAAAAAATGTATTAAACGACTGCTCACTACATAGTACTACGAAATTCGTTACAACGAAACTTGTCGTGACAAAGACTAAATAGCAACCGAGCTGCTCACTTCGATCTGGTTCTTGAGGTCGTACATATTCATCCTCGTCTTGGTGGCGATGCAGCCTCCCAGGCAGTTCTTCCACTCCTGCGCGTGTTCCTGCACCTGCCTCATGATGGGGCGCAGGTTGACGCGAAGGGCTCCCACGTCCACGAACTTGGCGTGCCTGTCCAGGTCCGCGATTATGTCCTCGAAGAAGAAGAACTTCTCGTCGTACTTATGGATCTGCTCGTGTTTTTGAATGTATTTCTCGCACGACAGGTTTTTGTCGAAGGCCCACAGGTGCTGGTACTTTTGCCATCTGAACACAACATACGCCGAACCCTGCTTACATGCCATTTCCAATTAGACGACACATTTATTAAAAATTTAAATTTTTAATAAATGTGTCGTCTAATTACTTAGATTCTTTTCATACAACATTTTCAATGACTATTGAGCTTTCATTAGGATTGGTGGGTTTACTTTTGGATGTAAGTGTTGATTTCCTGAGTGAGGCGGTAGATCGTGTCCTGGATGAGCAGCGTCATGTCGTTGATCGAGACCACGCGCAGGACGTCCTCGAAGTACGAGAACACGTAGAACTCATTGCCGGTGGCCTCGGAGAGACGCTGCGGAGGACAGGGCAGGCACGTGTTCTTCATCCAACGAGGGAAGGCAGTCAATCTGGAGGGCATTTTAATAGAGTTATATGTGCACTAAATTCCTTACATACCTTTTCATATTCCAATATACCTATTGAGAAAATGCTTAATATTGTATCCGAGGATGTTGTAAATCTCGGCTGGGGTCGGTCGCATGGTGATATCGGGCGGCACGAGGATGGCATCCACTTGGAAGAGTGGCGATTTTTCGCTCAGAGATTTTTGGAAGTCGTCGAGATTTTCGAGAGTCAGTCTGAAATGAGAAAAACTTGAAATCCATTAACCTCATTGTTGTCTTGCAAATATTTACACTTCTACGTAACAGATATTCACGCATTCCTTCCATACTATTTAATTGACACCAGCGCTATGTAGCGGTTTACTCTCGCTGTGTAATCTTTTTTTTAATAGTATAGCGGAAAATGGAGCAGGTAGGTCTCCTATATGGTAAGAGAACATCGCCGCCCATGGAAAACCGCACCACAGTCCACGCATTGGTTGTGTTGTCTTCTTTTTACGCCACTCAAGCGGCATTTTTAAGGTCCTACGATACCCTCACTCACACACCGACACACAGTACAAGTACCGTTTAACGTTGAGCATTCTGGGAGCCCGTGGTATCACTTCGGACGAGCCGGCCCAATTAGTGCATCAGCATATGCTTCAGCATGGCTCTCCCACGGGCGATGTGCGAGTTAAAACGTTAGTGTGTCAGATATATGCCACTATGCGATGATTACTCACGCCACTATGCATTTGAATATCTTCTTCTCCCAATACGTGTAGTAGGCCGTCATCACCTCGGACCTGCCAGAGCTGGAGCCCAAAATCAAGTACTCCAACTTCATAAGAATGGGTCCGATGCGATCGTAGATGCGAGACAGAACGGCCACTCTCTCCAAACGTTCGTTTTCCACTTCGACGAAGTACGTCTGCAGTTATAGAAGCACATGTTCGCATGAGAAGTACAATTAGCTGAAGCTAGTCACTGAGGGCATTACCTTGCAGGGGTAGAGCCACGTATCATCGGGCTCTCCAGTCTCGGGGTCAACGTAATTCTTCGGCTTCACGAAGGGGAACAGATCAAACAGCTGCAGCTGGTCTAGCAGGAACTGGATCTCCTTTTCCACCATTTTCAGTTGCTGGTACACGGCATGAAGTGAATTTTGACCTGGACATAAAGCACAAACTGATCACAAAGCCTCTCTCGGCCGCACCAATAGCATATTACTATTATTATCTAATACAAATTTTTTGACGTCGGACCCAGGAAGAGTCTTTACCTACATCTTAACTTATACAATCGCGAAAGAATTTCTAAGAAAAGCGAAAAATATAATTAGTAAGCTTGAGAGACCTTTGGTTATGTCTTTGATATAATCGTTGATGCCCAAGGCGGTCCACGTAATTCTCGTGAGCCCTGGCAGAACATGCCTCTCCATGTCCAGGAGATGGCGCTTCATGAGGTGAGTCTCAGACAGGCTGAGCGACTTTGTGCTGGCCGTGTATTTCGAAATCACTATCTCCAGCGCCTCTTGTTCATAGTAAAGTCTCGCCTTCTGCATGGCCACGTCGCGGATGTTCGACGGAAGCTGAAACCCTGTGCCAATTTACACCTATTAACACATCTGTTTCGGATCAAGAAATTAAATGTTTATATTCAAGAATGTCCTTAAATCTGTTAAGACGAGAGTTATGAGAAGTACATTTTTAACCATAGCAAATAATAATAAATCTGTAGATCTACGTTTGCTGAAAGTGTCAACATCCTAAATTCTTTGCTCATCCTCCTAGAATCCCATGGGAGAGTCCTACTGAAGCATATGTGGATGCACTTATTGGGCCGGCTCATCTGAAGTGATATCACGGGCTCACAGAATACTCAACGTGAAACGTTACTTGTACTGTGTTTCGCCGAGTGAGTGAAGATATCGGAGGTCCTTAAAAATGCCACTTAAGTGGCGAAAAAAGCCGGCAAGACAACTAATGCGCGGTTTTGGATGCGGCGGTGTTCTCTTACTATAAAGGAGACCCTCCACCTGCTCCGTTGTCCGCTATAGAATAAAAAAATGTTCTTTGCTTTGGTTTCATGTGGAAGAAGGCCTGAGCCAGCTGCAATGTTGCATATGTAGTTCGGGAATGGCTGCCGCGTACCGAGCTTCTCCATCAGCTCAGCTTCATGTATGACGAGGAATATGCGCCTGTCGAAGTTCGTCTCGAACTCCAGCTCGTACTCTTGCATAAGCTTATGGACGGTCAGATCTCGCCAGGTTACGTCAGTCTGCCAAACGTAACGTATTACTGTATGTCACGAACACAACGCTCTTAATTCTATAGAAACCTTCAATTGGTATACCTAAATACCTACACTGAAGTTTATCAGAATACTCAGCATGATAAGGTACTTCTACTTTGTTTCGTAGAGTGATTGGGAATAGCGGAGGACCTTAAAAGTGCTGCTTAAGTGGCGTAAATAGCCGGCAACACAATCAATGCTCGGACTGTGGTGTGGTTGTTGATGAGCAGCGGAGATCTCTTACCGTATAGGAAATCCACCTGCTCCGTTGTTCGCAGTAGAATGATAAAAATCCTTTGATTCCATAAATATATCCTATTTAGTTAAATCATATTTTTTAATACTGTTTATACTAAGAAGAGAAGTTCATACCAGTCCTTCTTTAGCGAGTAACGATATAGAGCTGGGCGAGCGTACATTCTCGTAATGCTGTCCCGGGATTCTCATCAACATTACTGAAACAGACAATAGGCATTTCGTTCAGGAAATTGGTAGCACTGCGATGTCGAGGTCTGCATGCTCAAAAGCAACTGTAACACCATAGAAGACTGCTCACGTGCTTTGTCCCTACGCCGCTTTTGCGCAATCTCCTTATTGACAATATCGGGGGGCTTGATGGACAGGATGGAGGCCTTCTTCTTGGCGACGTGTGCCTTCCCGGCCGCAGTCAGCTGCATGCCGCGCTGCGCCGGCGCCGCTTCCTCTGTCCGCGTTTTATGTCATCATACAATCCTTCAATCTAATCTTTATAATGGTCGCAGCAAAAACTCATCGAATTGTGCAAATTTCAAATCATATATAATCCTGTAGAATCTCCGTACATTCAAAAGCATGGACTAAAGATAACGCAGTTTGCTCATTCGGGATAGCTTAAGATTTTTTTTATACCATCAGTGGCAAACGAGCAGGAGGCTCACCTAGGGAAAGCGGCCCTCCACCCATGGAAACGCCCAGCCCTTGCATAGCCGCGGGTGCGTTGCGGGCCTTGAATTAAGTAAAGTTTAAGAGTGTAAGATACCTAAGTTCATAAAACCTACGAGTATTCTTCCGCTTATGAGATACTCGAATGTTGGTCATGTTACTTACCCTCCTCCTTCTTGAAGACCACGTGCAGCACATTCTTCTTCATCATGTCGTCGACAAACCTGGACGCCCCGTCCACCCACTCTCTGTACTTCGTGTCCTCATAGTCTTTTATAAGCTTCGAGAAGGCTTTGTATTGAAGGAACGCCTCCTTCTTCTGTTCGCATTCATTCAATTTCTCGATCTGAAACCGCACATTTTCCAAATTGTATCATCTACTGACAATAATCTGCTATAAGGTTCGATTTTCCTATAGTGAAAATCATATGTCAACTAGTCTTAATATACCGCCTAGAGCATCAGAGAGTATCGAATATCAAATGATATACCGATGGTGGTATGGTAGAGTAGATGGTATAAAGTGTGGGGATAGATGCCATCGGTTAAGTGTTTGTCAGAAGGCAAGTAAACAGAAGGCACAACTTAACGATTGGTTTATTTCTCACTAAATTAATATTTTGGTATAATTTACTCTTTAATATTAGCTGAAGGAGTAAAAATGTCCTAAAGAGCATGGGAAGTTACAGGTAGATACTTTTTATTTTAGGTTCCTCACGAGAGGGCGAGGGAGCAACGAGCGACTTCCCTTCCGCCTACGGCATAACAACGTAAAAATTATGTACATATATAAAATAAAATAAGGATTGTCTGCATGTACGAAGTTGTATATAAAACTAAGAAATAAAATGATAAGTTCTAGGTATAAATTAAAATAGGAAAGTAAACGGTGAAAGATTAATAATATGTAATAACAATCAAAGGTAAACAAATGGTAAATGTGCATACTACATGCCTTTTGAAACTTCATGATT
Organism: Delias oraia; assembly: GCA_018230265.1. Classification (NCBI taxonomy): domain Eukaryota; kingdom Metazoa; phylum Arthropoda; class Insecta; order Lepidoptera; family Pieridae; genus Delias; species Delias oraia. Next base: position 23,183 of record DWCF01000276.1, on the reverse strand, counting down.
GGCTGTTTCATCTTGTTGAAAAGCGCTCTCGCCCAGTAGATGGCGCCGGCTACCGGTGGGTGATAGCGGAGTAGCGGGGGATTCTTTCGGAAGCGCTGCAATTGTTGTGAAGAACAATTTATCCTGAATATATGAGCAGCTGCCCTTCGTTAGGTGCTTGGAAGACATTCAATACCACTGCTGAGTGGACCGAAGCGTACCGTGAACTTATCCTCGACCGCCGTGAGCTCTTTCAAGAACTGCCGCATCACCAGGTCGAACTTGGTGTACAGCTGGCGCTTTATGGTGTCCCTAAGGTCGTACTCGACAAACTTGAGCAGCACGTCGAGGGATTCCTCTGAGTTCCTACACGTTATGTACATTACGCTTTAAAGCAAAATGATATTGTACTTATAACATTCTGTAGTTTCATTGTCGTACACTTAATATTATGGGTATGAGGAACACAAATGCCAATTGCGTCAACGCATTATAATTACTTGAATGACATTGAACTGACCGCAGGTTGCTGAAGCAGGAATTGATGTAGTTCTTGGCCTCTTCCTCGAGGTATCTCACTTCGGTCCAGAAATCGCCCATGATCACGTCCCAGTTCTCCTTGTTGTCGAACGTGAACACGCTGAAGTCAATGGTGCGGATCGGATACACGAGGTTCTTGACGCGTTTCCTCACGTCGTCGATCTGCGTCGGGTCACTGATGATGGAGGCCAGCTCCAGTCCGAACACGCGCTCGAAGTCTATCAGCACCTGCTCACATACTACCTTAGCTTCGCGGCGTCACTCCTTCAAATAACTACTCTTCTACGGCTACGTAGCAGCCGTAGCTTACCAGATGAAAGATAAATGAAATATAGGAGTAATTTTAATAAGAAACTATTTATTTATGATCACACAGTCGTCCAGTTACACAAATCAGATCGCCATGACACTCGCTTACATTAGAGAGATAGCAACAAGATACTGTCTATCCTACTCTTACTATTACATTGCACTGTCTTTATTTTAACATTACCGTTCAACAACAGAGCAATGACTTCAACAAGCTGATATTGCCTCCTTACAAAATTTTTCTTTTCTAATTAATAAACAATCTGTATCTAATTCTTTTAAACGATGTAAGCAAAACAAACTAAGCTATAAACACGGACTAAAACAGTCACCGGTAGAGCATAGTTGTGATACGAGAAGCGCACATTCGTCGTCCATGCGTAGCACCTAATAAGCAATGAGTAGGAGAAGTGCGTGAACCTGTATCGCGTCGCCAAGGTCTCTCCCGACGGTGCCGATGTAGTCGGTGCGCGTGAAGAGCAGCGGCTGGTCGAACTCCCAGCGGGCGCCCTTGCCGCTCACCTCGATGCTCTGCCGCGTCTCCTTGTAAAGCGCGTGCCACATCTCCATCATCTTCTGGCCGGCGCGCGACAGCGACAGCACTTCTTCGTTCGCCTTGCTTCACGTTAACATTACACGGTTAGCTTTGTGGCACGAGGGATTCGCTTGCATCAAAAAACATCACGCCAACACATACTCGAAAAGCTTATGCACGTCCAAGAAGCGTTCGCACTTGTCGCACAGCGCCCATGAAATCCTCGCCATGAGCGGGATCATAGTGTCATCGGTGCGGTAGCCCTTCGACAGCACCCACATCATGTAGATACTCTCCACCAGCTCTGGTAACATATCTATCACCAGATGGAGCGGGGAATCGTCTTCTATCACCTGCAGGTATAAGATGTGCTTAGAAAATAAAGCGATTTTCGAAGCAAAAGCGAAATAAAGCGAAGTTCATATCGGAATGGACTGAAAACAACACAAGTTGTTACGAAAGTGATAGTTACGGTGAAGAATCTCATCAGCGTGGAAAGGAACTTCAAGTTGTCGCCGGCCAAGTTGTATTGCTCAATCAGTCGCTCCTTGTACTGCCGGAACGCCTGCAAAGAGTGGTACAAATTTGTTGTGCGAAGTCGAGCGTCATTACATTCATGCTTGGCAATTATTAGCCACAACTTTGGGATACGGCCTGATTGATTTTTTGAATGAATCTCTAAGCCTTTCGTCTAATTTCCATCATTTTATATTGTTATATATTAGCTTAGAAAAATTATGAGAATATTGAATGTCGACTATAAGCGGCTCCTGAGGTCCATACTTGTTTACAAAAATGTACTCGTACATACTTCCAAATAAGGAGAGTCCGCTTTCTGAAGCAAGCCCAAAATCTTGACCACCATCGGCTGCTTGAGCTGCTCGACAAGCAGCGATATCTCCGCGTCTCTCTCTCGCCAGTACTTGTACTCAGCCACAGGTCCATCTCCTTCGTGTGTCTAGCGACATCAGACGAAATCAGTGCACCAATCAATTACCTAATAAGTTCAAACACATAAAGCTGTTCACTATCTATCTACAGACGTGGCTCCACGAGCTGAAATAGTTCTCACGATTCCGCCCACTCTCAGCAACAACGATTCTCATTTATGTTCGAGAGAGTAGGAACAGATTAGTGCTTCGGTTGGCTCACTTTCCCCAGACAAGCGGCAATGGTGGAGTCGATGTGGTTCTGCCACAGCACGACGGCCTCCTCCAGCTGGCCTAGCAATTCGGGGTCGTCCACGTCGAGGCGCGCGTGTGGCTCGTTCAGCACCGCGATGCTCGGCATCGGCAGCTGGATCTCGCCTTCAATGTGCTCTATCGTCCTGCAAGCAATCGTCACTTCTCTATATCCAACAATGTCCAATGGCAAGATCTGTATCATGTTTTTTTAGGTGCAAAAAGTCATACAAATACTTAGAATTAAGTAAATACTGAAGTATTATAAGATGATGATTATAAGATGAATCTTATCAGTTAAAATTATTGATTTCCCACAAAACCATCGCGGAAGCAGTTTTGTTTTACTTGGAGCGACCCGAACGAAATAGATCTCTTCAATATGATATGATATTTTAATTAGTTTGAGACATTATTCTTTTGAATTTCGTTAGACTTTCGGAGACTGCGTAACAGGTGGTTCGTGTTGGTTTTCAATCGTTAAGTGCCTGCGCACAACAGCTACGCGCTCGCCAGCTTCTGACGTCACGCCTCACCAATCGACGATGGCAACAAGCTGGTTGATGTCCGAGACGACCTCCTCGGCCGTCGTCTTCTGTTTGTCAGCGGCCTGCGCCGTTTTGCTCTTCGCAAGCGGGATCTCCAACGACGAAGTCTTCTGAAAATCGAGCAACAGCACACTTTAGTACAATAGAAACTGTAATAGCGATGGCATCAGTACTATTTGCATTTATTGCACGTAGAAAATCATTTAGCTATATGTAATAATTAGTGAAATTAATTTGGGAGCACTTGCCTTCGCTGTGACTGAGGACGTCGGCCTTGTCACCTTGTACATTTTGGCGGGCAGTATCGAGTCCGAGCGCATATTTTTCATTCTAGGAAGAGAGACAAATTAATACGATCGCAGTAATCCGCTGATCTTTCTAGTGAGCGTTAGTTTGGCGTTACCGTCGCTCGGCGTTCTCTCCCCGAGCGATGTTCGACATCCTTCTGTAGTCCGAAGGCCGCAAATAGTTCACCTAGAATCAAAGCCAGGAATAAGCGGTAACAGGTATAGCTACTTTGGCTTCGAAGCTTCTCGAAATATTTACATCCGAAGCCGTCTCGTCCATCGTGTGGTGTTCGCCGGCGAACGACATCTGTCTGGAAAGCATTGCGGCCGACGACTGTTGCGAGCTAGTGCTGATCTCTCGAAACTGCCTCTCGAACAGCGGGATGAAGGTCTGGAGCAGGTACCTCTGTCTACATATAATTCTACATAATGCAAAATAAACAAACCAAAATAGGTAGGTACCCTGAGCTGCAGCCCTAGACTCAACAAGACCCTGCCGCTGGTGCAGCCGATGAGCACGTAGTTTGGCATCTTCAGCTTGGTGATCCTGTCCGTCTCGTGCAACGGGATCTCGTCCTGCGTCTGCCTCACGAAGTATACGTAGCGCCGATTCCGGTTCGACACTTGCGGAGTAAACGAGCCAAACAGCGGAACCAGTTTCGGATATTGAATTATTTTTGGGACCGATCTCTGTAAGCAAAAGCTCAATCTTTGAAGCGCTCTTTCTTGGATAATCTTTTACTGACCACCGAACGTTCCACCTGGACACTTACAAGTAGAAATTGATAAGTAGCTTTTAGTACTCACAATGACGGTATAATATTCCAACGTGCCGTCCACTTCGGGATCGAGGTCTTCCGGCGCTGTAACATATTGTTCAATTTGGGAAATACTAACACTGAACAGGTACCACGACACCTTTGGCGTGGGCTAATTTGGTTAATTAGAGCCTTTTGGCCTACTCACGCGGTGGGAAAGAGTAATGGTCCTCGGCAACGACGGGCGGCTCCTCTTCTTCCACTTGGAAATAGACGGAGGGTTTCGCCTCCATCTCACTCTCAGACACCTCAGTGCCAGCAGCCACGGTCTCGATCTCTTCCTGTTCTACCTCTTCAGGCTCCTCTGAGAGGATAAAGCGATTCATTTTATTACATTAAAACGTTGAATAAAACCATCTACTAATCAGAATTAAGAAGAAACGATTAATTGCCAAATATGGATATCTGTTAATAAATAATAAAAAGCCAATGACAATCAAGTAAGCGGTACCGGCTAAGTGGCGCGATTGCTGCATGATGGACGGCGACCGTCTCTTACCATTAGCGGAACCGCCTTCCGCGATTTCCACTACATAGAACAAATAAATACTAATGAAGTCCGTCTCACCAATCCTTACGCTTTTCATGCTCTTTAAACTTTTCATACTCTTCATACTCTTCATGCTCTTTATAGACTTTGCGCTCTTCGCTGGCTCCGGTTCGGGTTCCGGTTCAGGCACTTTGCCTTTCTTGCCCTTCTTCTTCTTGGGCGGCGGTGGAGGCGGAGGCGGCGGCGGCGGTATGATTCCTAAATCGGTGTAATTTGTTACAACAATCGTATATAGACAGTCTGTTCATTGTTCATATTCTAACCTTCGACAGATTTAAGTCAACGGCGCACGCCGCGGCAGTTTCACCGCCTTGTGCCTTGTGCCTTGGCGATAGGCCCTAAATTATTTTAAAAAAAGTTATTTTACCACGCCTGCCTATATAGCGATTGATATTTATTTAAAAAAAACAAACTACTCGATCTTCCCAGTTCGGTTAGATTTAGTTATAGCGACTTTTTTGGAATAGTAGTTAAGCTTAGTTTTATGTTATTGGGTGAATTGTTACTCAGGGTGTACACAGTCAGAAAAATAATTTACTGTGCAACGTTTGTGAATGTTTAATAAATTATTTGTTCGTTAAAATAACATAGAATTTAAGTTTATAAACCTATAGGTATCCAATATATGTAACAGCTACGCTGTCCATAAAGCAGGCAATCGCATAAAAGTCGAGAAGCGGAGAAGGTACTCACTCCACTCGGTGAACTCTATATCCTCGTGGATGAGCTTGTCCACGATGATCTTCGTAACAAAGAACGTCTTCTTGTCCAGCGAGAGTTCGTTCGGCAGCACCGGGGCACTTACAAACGTTGTCAACTTCTGCCGGTCTTCGCCTGGGCGAAGGGGAGAAAGAAGGGAAGTGTTAGCCGTATCTACACTTTACAAAGCGTGGCGACATTAGTGAATTATTAGCTCCATTATTAAAGGTTTCACTAAATTGATTGCTAAATGTAACAAGAACACACCTTCAAACATGTTGTAGAATAGGTCATCGTCCTTCAAGCCAATGTAACTGAGGATTCGGTCCTTGAACCACTGAATACGAGGGTCTGTGTAGAGGTCCAGGTCGTAGACTGGCACCTCTGACGACCCAGTAGGTGACAGCGTATCAGACATTCTGTTACAATACTGTATTACGATTATAGTAATTGACAAAAGTATACTTTAATACAATATTAATGCGCTACAAATCTTTTAGTGTGAAATGAATATGCATTGATATATCTTTTACAGCTTGAAATTTTACTTTACCTTTTATATTTTATATTTCCACACACAAATGTAACTTGTTACACATCAAATTAAATTAGAAAACCCATTTCAAAGCATTAGAAAGTAAATATGGAATAATATTCCAACTAATATTTTTTTACAAATTGACTTCGTCACTATGCAACAGAAAACAAAAGATGCGCAGTCAATAGACATGAATTGCCATGGAAACGAATAGCAAGAGTATTTAGTACAGTGTAAACTAAAGTGTGTAAATTTTCTTTCGTTATATAGACTTGTCGTTAAGTGGAGAGAAAATAAAACAGAATTAAAAAAAGAAAATATGTACTTCCGACTAGTGTTAGTAGTTCACCATCATCACTGCTGGACATAGGCCTCACCCAAAGACGTCCTACTACGATCTTGAGCGATCTGTATCCAGCGGTTGCCCGCGACCTTCATGAGATTGTCCTTCCATCTCGCGGAGGGACGTCCCATTCTGCGTTAGTACTTTTGTACATAAAAAAGAATCGTATTTGACCACAATTGTGTATTGTCTGTTATTTTTGTCTGACGTCATTTGCTGCACCAAGAAAAGAATTTCTTACTTAGGTATGCCTGATGTTGACAATCGAGTTTATTGTGGGCTAGAATAACTAAGCGACAAAAAAACATACACTGCTGCGCAGTTTTTTCTAATTTTGGCAAATTAAAGGATGCTTTTTAATACTCAGCTGTTGCTGTTATTGAGATTGTAATGATATGTAGACTGTATCAGTGTATGGAATACAAGCTAAACCAAACAAAGTCAATTGATTTTGACGCCTTAAGGAGTTTGTCGTTAAATCGAGAGACGTTACATTGAGTTTACAGTGTATTTGCTTCGGCAAATTTATTTACTCATTTATGGAGAACTTACAGGTAGCATCAATTCACTCGTGGCAGAGCTATGCTGAAGCAGACGAACTAATTGAGCCGGCTCGTTTGAAGTGATACCACAGGCTCACAGAATACTCAGCGTGAAACGGTACTTGTGCTGTATTTCGCAGAGTGAGTGAAGATGTTCGAAGCCCTTAAAATTGCCGCAAGTGGCATAAAAAGCCGGCAACACAACAATGCGTGGAACGTGGGTCGTTTGCGGTGCGGCGGCGGTGTTTTTTTTACTATATAGATGGCCCACTTGCTCCGTTGTGTGCTGTAGAATTATAAGAAAAGGATAACAATAGAGAAGTAAAGAGAGAGAGAAGGCCACTTAAAAGTTTTCACAAGTACACTAGATAATTAGTAAGAGATACCATTAGCAACAGGTAATATATAAGTACATAACTTGTACTTTTTTATACTTTGCATGTTTTAACAGAAGACTATTTTAACAGATGTCATACCTTTTCTTGTAATAAATTAAAAGTTGTATAATTTTAGCCTTTTCTTTGGTTTTTACTTCTAAAAGAATCAAAATGAATTAATAAAAACAAATACTTAAAACGATTTATTGGTAAATTTAGCTATTTCACTTAAGATAACTTAAAAATGTAAACGGCACTGAACTATTCAAATAGTTTAAAAAGTTAGACATAGAAGCAATGAAAGCTCATGTATTAAAGATGGGTTGTGGTGAAATTTTCGGGTAACCACTGCGTTCGTTGCTGTCTAGGTCTTCGATCTTTAAATTTTTATTCCCTTGACTTTGGCTTGGAATATATGATGCCGATGATGGGTGGTTGACAGTGTAGTCCACATTAGTACTGATACCAAGCCGATTCGAGTATCTGTCGTCTGAAGCTCTGGGTACACCAACGTTTGCCTGAAGAGAGCTCACTAGACGTTGTTTTTGCTTTTCGTCATAAGCTAACGACGGTACAAATGGTAAATTGAGATTGCCATATCTGGATTTTTCATTACTCACTTCATTGATTCTATTGTTTTCGTGTTCACCATTCAATTGTGAAAACACATAGTAAGATTGGTCTTTCTTGTATGTTAGCAGTTTATCGCTGTCGGATGGATGAGTTAAACTTCCTTTAATGCTGTCTTGGACCTGAGCAGTTATTCCGTTTGTGGATGTCAGAAATGAGCGAAGGCTGTCTGGTTCTTGTTGAGTAGTAAAGACGTCTTGTTTAGAGCTTTGCTCATTTTTTGTGAACTGTAACTGCTGAGAGCGAATGCTTTCAATGTCAGGTCCATTTTCTTTTTCAAAAACCTCAGAAGTTCGGAGGCTTGCGGCACTCTTTGTTCTTGGAATGGTTTTTTGATTACTCTTTATATTGGGTAAATTATAATAGTCTCGTGTTACCTCTGGAACTGGAAGCTGATAAAGTTGCCCACTATAGATTTGGTTGGAGTACTGTCGTACATTTTGTAGCCTGTTAGTGTTCGGAGGCCTCGCAGTGCCCGCCCACACCTTACTCGGCGTAGACTGCTCTCTCTGTTGGTAATAAGCATTTTGTGGGGCCAGAGCTTGAGGTGGCGCAGTGAATGGGTGTTTGTTGTTGTATCGGTGAATGTTGTTGAATTGCGTTGAAGTTAGTTGTGATATTTTGCTGGTTATGTCGTCTGCGTTGTTGTATCTATAGTTTGAGAGTTGTTTAATTGGAGTTACGGTTGTTGTTATACTCTGCTTGGCAATGTTGTTGTAGTTTTTGGCTGCGTTAAGTGAGTCCGCCAGAAACGAAAACACCAAGTCCTGTGAATTGGAAATATTTGAATATTTATTCAAAGACAACTTACCTACAGGTGTAGGCTCTGAACCAGTTTTTGAGGCTAAGTTATTTGCGTAGACTAAATAATTACTACTGCCTGTGTTCAAGATTTCGAAATCTTCGGGAGATGAATTATTTTTAAATAAAATTCTAGCAATTTTTTCTGGGATAGTGATTTTGATTGAAACTGTTCTCTCTATAGTATTAACAGGCTCTGAGTAGTACGGTAGATTGGAAAACTTATTTGCCGATATTTCGTTTGACGTTTCATATGGCGGTTGCAGGTGAATAGATGGAATCGAAATTAATTTAGAACTTTTAGTTGAAGTTGGAGACGTAGAAGTTAGTTCTTCTCTATTTTTTACCTTGCCATTGAATGTTGGTTTATTTTTATCAAAGAATTGGCTATTACTTCGCAGTTGTGCCACATTATTGCGCTTTGAATTGGACTTTACAACTTTGTTCGTATTTTTTATAATGTCACTAACAGTTATGTCGATCTTTTCTTTTGTGAGTACATCAGTAAAGGTTTGGTTATTGTGGTTAGTGTTCACTTTGACCTGTTTTGTTACAGTGTAAAGAGGTAAATTGTAATTATTTGTATCTAACAATTCGTATTGAGGTGTCTGAGACGACGAGGCAGTTAGCAATCTTTCGTTCCTATCGCTTTGTACTCGCGGCGACCTAATAGGGGATAGATATTGCCTCGACAGTGTTTCTGTGTCAGTTGGGGGCAAGTATGCATTATCAGGTGGTTTTAATGTTGATATTTGATTGAGCTGCTGTGGAGTAGGTTCAGTAGAATCTGTTGGGTCTAGATAAAGTCTGCTCGGTCGGAAAGTTGTGGGGGACGTGTACGCAATTTCAGGTGCACTAGTAATTGTACTTAACTCTAGGCTTGGCTTTGGCTTGTCATAAAAATAAGGATCAGAACTCGCAGATGTTTGTTCGGACGCGGATGGAATCGAATTTTTGTTAGGGTATGACGGTTTCACAATAAGTTTGCCGCTTTTTGGTTTTAAAATCCACGTTTTAAAAGTGATTCTCGATTTGGGGCTACCCGGGCTGTCGCCAGGTATGAGGCTTTTGAATGCTATGGTCTTTGATATAATGGTCGGTGGCACGCTGCTACTTACCAAATTTTGTTGCGTTTCTATATTTATTGGGTTGTTGTTTCTGTCGTGAAATGTCTCTCTTGGAAGTTGATTCACGTGATTGATTTTATATGATTCAAAATGTGTTTCTTTGTTGTTGTCATAATTGTTAACTTTAGCGTTTCGATTGTTTAATGCAGTTAATTGATTCTCGTTTGCTCTTCTAATGTATTCATTGGTCGGAGTGGTGATAAAAGGATTATTCCTGAGCTCGGTTTTGTCGTTCTGAGGTCTTTGGTTGAAACTGAACTGTGTAGTGTGTATATCTTGGTTTTGTTTATACTGTCTGTACTGAGGCGATGCAGTCGATGCAGCAAAACTGATATCATTTGATAAATTTTCATAAATATTCCCAAAAGATCCTCTAGAAGGCACATGGAGATTATTATCATTAGTATGACTCGATGTATAGACTTGTGGTCTATACGTCTGAGGCGAGACGAGCTCATTTTGCGAAAGTCCGTTATTTATAGGATTTCTCATTGGATGGGTTATCATCTTTCTAACATCCTGCATAAGATGTGGTCCTGGTTTGAGGTTCACAAAACGTTCGTTGTAAATATTTTGAATTTCTTCTGCCTTTCCACAGTTAACGTTCATCCACCAGTCGCAGACGAAGACCGCTTGGTTGAAAAGGGTACCGTTGGGGCAAAGGAATGATTGGAATCCGTTAGCGGTGCCGGCTGTGCACACTCGAAACACTTGGCAGTTTGCTTGCTGGTCTGCGTAGTAACCTGAAAAGAAAGCAAAGATAATCATTTTAAAAAATCTCGTCTTCAATGCGAACCGAATAAGTAACTAGGGGTACGACGAGATGAACTGAGAATAAAGCCTTAACAAGCAACAAAATAGGTACCTGGCTCTCGGCCACGACAACTGAAGTCCGTCCTTGGAATTGCGCTGAAGGTGGGATAGTCGCTGCCCGCATCTCCTGGGACGTTAAGCTTTACGTGCCAGTCCAGTCGATTGTCGCGGTAGCTGTCTGTTTGTGAAATAGCCCGTGGTATCGTGCACACTGCAACAATAATGTTCCCTTGAACGTTGCTACTGTCGGAAGTTAAATGACATATATAGTCATTTGCAAAATGCCGATTTCAAACGGGGCGATCTGCAATGAATGGCAGTGGCCTTTAATTAGATCGACGGTAAAATAATATTTTCCTTCTACAACTGTTCACCCATCTTGGAATCAATTCTTCATCAGAAACTATATTTTCTTAATTTTTAAGATTTATAAAGAAAGACAAAACACTTGTCAAGATTACACAAATGTTCCACAAGTATTAATACTAAGTGGCGGTGCGCCTGACTAGTGTCGGACATGGATTGCTTTTTTCAATTGAAAAATAATTTATGACTAATTAGATAGGCATTGGCGTGAGGATTCCATAAGCTTTGCAGCGGCGCAGTGCTTCTGTTAGAAAAACAGCTGAAAAGCAGTTGATTGAATGTCGCAAACGACTGAATAATGCCACAGCTTGAGTGGAGAGCAACGGCGAGGCAAAAAGCGTGTAAATGCTCTGAACGAACGAAGGGGAGCCGTGTGCCTTATGCGTGACAATGTGTCCGGGGCGCTCGCCTTCACGCACAAGTGCCATAACAGCAGAAGAGAGCACAGCAAATGAAGCGTTTGTAGGTTAGGTTTATTATGAGAGGCTCGTTGTTAGAAGATCTTATAAGTTCGATCTACGATCCGAATAGAAAATTATAATTTAGTCAATCTTTGGGAGGGCTTCACATAAATTACCACTTACACTGTCTTACTCGTGGAAGCACTCGAAGGCTCGAACGAGAAGGCTCGTCTTTATTGTTACCATGGGCTCACATAATACTAGCTTGAAACACTTTTACCGAGTTTCGTTGAGTGACTGAAGATCACATCATCATCATCATCATCAGGACATCACATATATATCATAAATATATCATCTATCATATTTCATCATATGTATATTATATAAATGGCATTTTATATATAGTTATATTATTATTACCTTTGAAATTATAATGCCTGAGCGGCGTAAAAGCAAGCAACACACCCAAAGTGTAGTTTGTGGTGCGAGTTTTCATGAGCCGCTGTGATTTTTACCATAAAAGAAACCCGCGTGCTACGTTGCCCGATAATCCATATAAGATAAACCCGTAGAAGAGATGATTAAGATATGACTGAAAACCCTTCGCGCCATTCGTTAAGGATTTGCATTAAAAGTATCTACTTTATTAATTTGGCACTTCCAATTAATAACAGTCCTCTTTTTGTGTTGGAACCGGGATTCGAACTCAATACCTCTCGCTTCATGGTACACTTTTATAAGCATTAACCTACGAGGCTCTTTTCTCTTTTCTTCTTAAATTTAAGATGATTACAAATATCGACAGAAATATGTATCCGATTTGTAATTGGATTTTCATAATGCCCTTTTCGATCAAGTCAAAGAAGCAAAAGGGATCACAAAGGTCCCTTTCTTTTATCTACCCCAGTAATCATCTAGGCACCCACATATTGATATTATAAAACTCCCGTATTACATTAAATACGTGGAATTCAATTTATCTGCCAGGCTATATGGTAAAAACGGTGGCAATGGAATGCAAGAGAGTAAAAGGCCGGCAGCGCACCTACGGCCTATACAAGGGTGTCCATGGGCGGAATAATCCTAGATAAGCCTCTTGCTTGGCACCGTTTTCATTAAAAAATATTGAATTTCTTGTGGAATCGTATGCGTAAAGGAGGCTTGACAGACGCAACCGCGCTCAAATGCAAAAGTAGCGAAAAGCAAGAACAGAGTGTAAACTTACCCAGCAAGAGAATAGGCCACATGTTAACCAACAGGCTTGCCACTGCCTATCGCTGAGTCACGACATTCCGACCGCACGCGCACTCCGCCAAATGATCGGCTTGGCGCCGAAGCCGAACTATAGTCCGCCCTACCTTTTGCGGCGCTTCTCGCTTGTGCCTCTTAAGAAATCCACGCACACACATCTCGCAAGGGACTTATCGCGTTGTGGCAAGGAAGGCGGTGGTGCCAATATGCACTCAACACCGGAAGAGGTGTTACAAGTTAGACCTACGAACTCATTTATAATTATTAAATCATCATAATTAATTCATCTCAATTATTTCTCCTCTCATGGACTTTCTCCGTGTAAAACGAGCAGACTCAGGTGGGATAAATGAAAAAAGTATACAATTGCGATACTTCCCTTTAGCTTTTTATGTTAGATGACACAAGTTTCTTTTATTACAAGCTGCAGATAGTATATGAGGGTATAGTACGGATAGTAGCTGGACGTCCACCCACAAGGTGGACAGACGACCTTATAAAGGTCGCCAGAAGATGCTGGATGCAGGTCGCCTCCGACAGGTATTCATGAAAGTCCAAGCGGGAGGCTTATGTCCATCAGTGGACGTCTTACGGCTGAAATGATGATGATGATGATGTAGATAGTATAAGCGAATAGGTGATATTGACTAAATTCATGAAAGGAGGCGTGTCTAATCGTCTGCTTGTGTAGTTAGAAGAGATATTTGTTTGTGTGCCATTCTTCGAGCGCTTCCTGTTGCCGGCGATTCCCACAGATGCACTTTCTATTCTTTCTGCTATTGTTCAACCTTTGGAGTGCGTTTTATACTATATCACTTATAGTAATTCAATGTACAATGCTTTAGAAACGCCGCTAAGGAGCCGCTTCCGGCAATCCAGAAGGAAACGGAAGCAGCATTGTGTGCGCGCTCCTTTCTGGCCCCGGTAGAGAGGGCTAGTTTGAAAACAGTCCTAATCGAGACGAAGTTAGCTATAATTTGTAAGATATGGTGACCCGGTGAACTTTGTTTGACCTCCATATATCATACACTCTGGTCAAACTCGAAATAAATGAATCAATAAGCCTAAACTACCCATAAACATAGGAGTCAAATGGGATTTCTAGTATTTTCCTTAACATTATGTGTATGTTGTTCAACATTAAAAACTTAAACTCCCACAAGTAAGTATCATCATCATCATATCAGCCATAAGACGATCACTACTGGACATAGGCCTCCCTAGGTTTACATATATTCTTCTATCAAATAAGTATATCGATATCAAAACAAACCAAATCGTTAAAGCTGTTCTAGAATGTTAGCGACGCGAAGAAACAACAATTATTATTTACATAGATTCTTCCCCCATAGTGAAAAACCTTATAAATACCAGTTAGATCTGCCTAGCTCCCAAGATATACCTGGAGGTCGGAAGCGGAGGCCTATGTCCAGCAGAGAACGTCCTACGGCTGAAATTATGATGATAAATTCTTATTGGTATTCATCAATTAAATTAGGGAGCAATCTCAGTTGTGTCGCAGTTGCTTCAGTATTCGCAGCGAGCCGTAATTGCTGGTAAAAAGCGATGATTACAATTTACAAATCTGCCAATCATGAGAATTGTGACACGCCGTTAATGCCACGACATAATCTCTTGTCTACGCACACCGGTTAGGTACTGTGATCCTAACCAGATATAACATAGCAGAAGCAGAGCGTGCTTCTGCTATGACATTTCAAAGAGAAGAAATGGGTTCTATCTTCGTATGTATGCAGTGTCTTCCTTTAATAATGTCTTACGTATTATGCATCAAGCGGTTGCGATATTTCAGGGACGTAAAAATTGATTGGTGACATGAGTAGATATTGGATAAGATGTCAATTTTCGGCTTTTTAATTTTTAATTTTAATAATTTTAAGTCTTAGTTTGTTTTATAATTATTAATGTTATAAACCTACATGTTTTTGATCAACTTCTGCAGCGATGTTTGTGCGGTCTGCTTTACTCATAGCGAACGGTTGCTTTCGTAACTAGCCTGTGAATTCCTTCGATTTGTTTGATCATTTTTTATTACAACTTTTTACTCCCCTTTAGGTGTTGCAAATGACTCTTAGAACTTATTCCATTCTAATCCTTAGTAGAGTTATAACCCGTCATCATCACCATTTCAGCCATAAGACGTCCATTGCTGGACATAGATCTCCCCCTTGGACTTCCATTAATAACCGTGAAGCTCCGGCTTAGAATTGCGCTTCCCCAAATCATCCCCTGGGTGTCTAAGAGGCGACTAAGGGAATACCGGAGAGCGGGCAGCAGCGTCCTCCGCGGACTATATAACTGAACTGCGATCGCCAACACGCTTGCCGAGCGTGGCGATTATGGCAAACAGCCCTCCAATAACCCATTCTCAAGATGTTACTTTTGTGTTCAGTATTTACTGAATACAGAAGTTATAAAATTAAAAGGGCTTTTGTTAAAAATTCTATTTTTTACTTTACTCTGACAGCGCGAGCAGTGCTCGCTGCTTGTTTAGAAAAGATTCACGGGTGACCAGCTGCCTAAAGATACTTATCCCGAACAATGATAGCTAATATATTAAAATATACAAATGTTTTAACATGGGAATAAAAACGTGCATTTAGAAATTCACTAACGGTTCGCCATTTTAATAAAATATAATGATTTTCGCTGTCATATAATAGTTGACAACAGTTTTTGTCAGGCGTGTGAATACCGCATGCGCCTGCCGCGCCTTGAGCAACGCCGTGGGAGGAAACAATAAAGCCATTTTAATTATAATCGTATGTTATAAGAAAAACTTTAATTAGTCGATATTCTTGAGCTTAAAAAAACAGGTTAGCATGGACTGGCGATATTAGAATTTCTTATTAAATTTTTGTTCATTCGTTTTCGTAGTACCAACTAAGTACCAGACAAAACCTTCTTTGGTTGTAGTGGTCAATTAATGCATCTTAGCTAGGAAGTGTTGGTATTTCGGCTACTGAATGCATAAGCACCTGATCCGATGCTTTTGGCTGCGGGCGGCGGCAGACCAGAAGGCTCTGGCCTGCGGATCGCACCCCCAACAAGTTTAGACGGCTTGCAATATTGTTTCGTTTCAGTCTCCTTTAAGTTTAAATTTCCCAAAAAGGGCAAAATTTGTATACAACAGAGTTTCCAATGATATTATCAAGTTACATAAATAAGAAAAAAAACATTCAAAGGAGACCGAATTTTATGGGGCATTACATTTGTTTTTTGTATACAGCTAAGTAGTCATAACCAAAACATTTGAATATCTTTGAGTATTTTAATGATCGTTTTAATGCCACGACACAAATATTTATATTAACTGATTAGAACATCTTAAAACAATCTTACTCTTATCTAGAACAGAACGAGTAATGCAAATATTACCAATACAATTAGACATGAGAGTTATTATATAAATTCAGTTCTGTATATTTTCTCTTTGGCCGTAGAACCGGAGTTACAAGTGAGATCACATTTATTACAAATCGTTACTAAGCGTAGATGACACTGCAGTACTGCTTTGCCGAATAACGAAGGCCCAATCCCGGTGAAATCTTACTCAACAATTGAAATTTTTATTACTATCTAGAATTACTCAAACTCTATATAGGCTTAATATCAGACCAATGAAGTAGTCCGCCAGAAGAGAAGCCTAATTTCTGATACAAGTTCCGCGCTGCGACGTTGCCCTCCACGCAGAACGCGAACACGTGCCTCCCATCTCTCCTTAGCGTATTCGAAATCAGTTTCAACACCAACTGGCCGTAGCCTTTCCTTCTGTGCTGCTCTAGCGTGTAGAGATGACCTAGGCCTCCCATTTCTTTGACGTAGCACCAAGCCACCAGCTCGCCGTTCTTGAAGAGGCCGTAGCCGAGTTTGGCCTTGATCAGGAGCTGGTAGTACCAAATGGATCCCGTGTGTTTGTGTGCCCACGTGTCGTTGCAGATCTGAGCGTATTTCTCTGTCATCAGCTCGAAACTTAGCTCTACTGGCAACCTAGACATACAATAACTTTGAATAGACTCAGTAGAAGATCTACCAATGCACACATTCATCATTTAAACTTAAAATATTCAGTAGATTCGCAATCCAAGTTATTCTAACTAACAATACTTTGATAAAACTCTTTTGTTAGATGTATAGTATATCCGCTGGATCCACATCGCTCAAGATCGCAGCGGGTGATATGATATATATATATGATATCATCATCATCTTTGAGGGAGGCCTATGTCCAGCAGTGGACTTGAATGGGCTGATGATGATGATGATGATAGTATATCTTTATCGCTTACAAAGGGTACATTTAATAAGAACTTGTCTCAGCAATTGTGCACTGGCCAACAAATTAGCAAGAATAAGTCTTGCAATTACCTATTACACTTCAATTTATTAAAGTTTACTTCAGATCTTAGAAAAACCTATCAGAATAAGAACATTTTGAGCTTGAATTAGCATAGCCATAGTAAAAATCAACCATATTTATAAATGTCTAAAGATTTATTGAGAAATTCCAAAAACTACTGCCAAAAAATAGCTGCAAGACACAAAAGTCTTGCAGGCTTAGTCTTGTTCTTGCTCAAGTCTTACACGCTCAGTCTTGTTCTTGCCAAAATTAGGTGGTCTTGGTCTTGCACAGACCCTAATGTTAAAAATAAACTATAAGTCATTTATTCCCTTAACATAATAAAGGCTGCATGTGCACGTCTGTTATATACAATAAAATACCAAGTAATTTAAAGACTTTAAACTCAAGGTTATTTCAGAGGGTAAATATGCTTGAATAACTGTAATTTCTTTTATGTGAAGATTTATTATGTGTTGAAGTCAAAGGCACAAATGATTTTGATAAAAATTATTAAGTACAGAGAGCAGACACTTACTCGACATCGAAATACCGAGCGTTGTCTTGGAGGTAAAATGTTTCGGTCACCGATGTTCTGTTGACGAACAATCCCTTCTCGCGTAGGAGAGGCTCGAGGGCGTCCACCACGTGCCGGGGCGCGAACGGTACCTGCAGCGGCTGCTGCCAGTGGATGAGCCACGTGTGGCGCAGAGCTTCCACCAGCTCGCTGGTGTCGGCCTTGCCAGTCTGGATTATTATTTCGTAAAATTGCCCCTGAAAATTTACATTTCCGTTTTATATCCTTGTGTGTTTAGTTTTGTAATCTGGACTGTGTTAGCCAGTCCAACACAAAAACAGCCTAGTAGGTTTAATAGGTCTACCATGAAGCGAGAGATATAGGGTTCGAATCCCGGTCCAAACAATAATAAATTAATTTGTAATTTATTCGGTCTCTGGAAACGCTTGAAAGGCAGTGGCCGGGCGAGTGTCTTAATACTGTTGCACCCTTGGGAAGACCTAACTGAACCGTTGTCCCATATACCATTAAAAATCTGAGTTTCTCTGCAAGAAGATTTTATTGGTTATTTCATATTAAATGTAACAAAAGTGTGTATCTATTTACTTAATGGGTACTATTAGGGTTAAAATAATAATGAATTGAATAGATATTCTCAGATTTATTATTTTAGAATACAGTAACTACTACAGGGACTACTAGAGTAGAGTAGACTACTAGAATAGAATAGACTACTAGAGGGTAATAGTAGAGCAGAATATCAACCTCAGTCGACAGAGAAGCAGCACCGTCCAATGAATAGTTCTAACAAATATGTACTTAACAAAACACAAACCTGTAAGAAAATAATTACATTTAACCTTATTACAAACACTGTTCGTTCCTAAATCAATAATTAGAATACTTTTAATAAATAATATTATAGCTATAATATAAATTATTAATGTTATAAATTATGTTATCTTTACAATGATATGCCGCTTCTTATGCTTTTATTCTCCATAGATAATAATATAAATATATAACACCCAAATTTAACAGATATTAACTTAATATTTCTGTCACTATCACTGCGCGATTGATACGCGGGACAATTCAGATTACAGAAAATTATACTTTTTCTATACACCTTATCATCATTTCACCTTATAATTAATCATGATCATATATATATTAATATATATATATATATATATCATATATATACGCCTGCCAAGCGTGGTGATTAAGGCAAATAACCCCCCATGACCAAAATAATGAAATATCGCAACAGGTGGGCGTCTTTGGGGGAGGCCTATGTCCAGCAGTGGACTTGAATAGGCTGATGATGATGATATATATATTAATCATAACTTAACATACTATGTATGTAGCAGTCGTCTGGTTGTATCCGCTATTTGTTTAAACGACCAGCGCGTTCATTGAATGACGACATTTTACATTTACGCCAAGACGTTGAACGTTACAATCAACTTGATGAGTGCTTTAGTCATTCAACTAAGTCGTCATTCAATGAACGCGATAGTAATTCAATCAAATAGCGGATTGAACAAGATGAGTGCATGTATATCATCATCATCATTTCAGCCGTAAGACGTCCACTGCTGGACATAGGCCTTTCCCTTGGACCTCCATGAATATCTGTCGGAGGTGACCTGCATTCAGCTTCTCCCAGCAACCTTTATTAGGTCGTCTGTCCACCTTGTGGGTGGACGTCCCACGCTGAGCTAGCCAGTTCGTGGTCTCCACTCTAATACTTTTCATACTCGTATATAATTTTGCAATCGTCATTATTAAGACCATGAGCAAAAGAAAAAGTAACCGCATTTGCTACTTGCGAGCGTCAGGCGCGAAGCTAAGTATTGGGTGATCTCTGAGCCAGCAATGCTCGCGCGGCTCTGCAAGGGCTGAGGGTGTCCGTGGGCGGAGGACCGCTTGCCCTAGGTGAGTCACCTGCTCGTTAGCCACCGATGATATAAAAAAATTATATAAAGTAATTGATTATACGGCAATGGGTAAGTAATTTATATTCCCGTGGGAGAGCCATGCTGAAGCATATGCTGCCGCACTAATTGGCAGGCTCATCCCAAGACCGGTCGTCCACGGGCTCACAGAATACTCGCCTTGCAACGGTACTTGTGCTGTCTTTCGCAGAGTGAGTGAGGATATCGGAGGCTCTTAAAATTGCCGCTTAAGCGACGTAAAAAGCAGACAACACAACCAATGCGCAAACTGTGGCGCGGTTGTTCATGGGCGGTGGTGTTATTATCATATAGGAGACCCAATTGCTCCGTTGTCTGCTACAAAATAAAAAAATGGTATTGACAGCTTTTCCATAGAACAGAGAAGGGAATAATAGTAATAGCTTGTAATTTCATAATGATTTAAGCACTGTTTGAATCAATTGAATGCTCACAGGTTACCAGTGTTTATTAGTACTTGTACCGAGTTTCGCTGAGTGAGTGAGAATATACGGCCCACTAAAAACATTTAAGCGGCTTAAAAAACTAAATTACGGTACGTTTTCCCATGCGGACTGTGATCTCATTCTATGAGAGGACCCTTCTTCCTCTAAATAATAAAAAATGTAATTATAAAGCACTAAGTAACGTTTTTTATAAGATACATTGTAATTAAGTAAAACAAAAAGCTGGCAACACAAGGAAAGCGCGGAGTGTGGCGCGGTTGTTCATGGGCGAAGGACGTTGTTGTTGGGCAGTGTTCTCTTTTCATATGGGAGACCCACCTGCTCCATTGTCCGCTATAGAATTAATAAAAAATACCATAGCCGACCTACCTTCACGTTTATTCCGACCAAACCACTGGACAAGTTGCCGTAAGGCACGTATACTTTAAAGCCGTAGTCGGCACCATTCCTTACGATCATTTCACCAACGTCAAGCACTCCATAGGCCGAAATACTGCGTGGACAGTCCTCTTTGAACAGGGCTTTAAGCTCTCTCCACCGTTCCACGGGCAAGAGTTTCAAAGGCTCATCGCCCGTGGGCATAGTGGGCAACTCGAAGTAAACAATATTATTTAGCACAAATGGTTGAACGCGCACGCGGCACGAGTGATTCAGGACGCCGCACGCACTGCCTCTCGTTGGCTGTTGACCTTGCCCGTTGCCGTGAATCATGCCGTATCTCTGTGGGTTTTGATATTACGCCGCAAAGTATTTATTGTCTCTGATAAATCTTAATGGTATTAAACAATACAATAGACGAACTAGCAATGCTGAAAGTCAGAAATGTTTTTACGTATTTACTCCCTGATGACTTCGCCGTTCGTGAGGTCATGAAGCCGAAGCAACAGAATATAAACACGATTATTAATTCTATTAACATTTAACATCTGCTTAGCTATGTTAGGTTAGTTAGTAGCTGGATTATATTATCTATAGTGTTGTATTCTTCATATATTTGTGTAAAATCGAATCAAAACGAAACTCGAACAAAATTTATATTACTAAACTGATAGTTTTTTATTGAGGTGAACTGTTTTATGTTGATAAAATAGACAAACGATCGGACCTCGTACTCTTACTGGCTGTCCCTTCACAACTCTTAGTGGCGGTGAGGAAATGAAATGATTAATAGTTAATGCAGTAATTTGTTATCCTAGCCCAAACATCTCGCTGCCCTTTGGCCGTGTGCGACCTTTTTACGCTTTGATAACATATTTATGATATTTACACCTGTTAGCACACCGATGGGGAACGAGGCAATACTGTCCTTGCTCTGATGGTTCCTGGGAATTCCGCGACATAATAATGATGATAAAAGACTTGATTTTAAGCTTTCCAACAGATTTTCAATTGCCCTCTTCACGTAGGTACTTACACAGTAAAAGCTCATTTTTTAATTCGATATTTGTACCAATATAAAATTGCTTGTTAATAATAAACTCCTTAATAAATAGTAGTATTTCTGCCCGTTCGCATGATTGCTAAGTGATTCAACTTTTTTATATAGGAAATTAATGAATGAAATAAATGAGGAATAATTCAATTGAAATATTTCCTTTCTTAAATTTTCAAAGGATGACAAACCTTAGACTAAGAGTAAAATTGTCTAATGAAGAAAATAGGATAGAATAATATATAGGAAGAAAGAGTACTAAAAATTTAGTCGAGAATTAAGCCAGGTTTAGGACACTCGGCAATGAGTAGATTTAATTATTTTATTTTTATTATGCCCAAGTAAAGCGACAGAGTTGCGGCCGCAGTAATATGCAAGTCATTTAACCACCTGACATTGAATGAGAAACCCTCTCTTAGAACACTGGGTAGTATTTTAAATATAGATACTGACCAACAGATGGAGTATAAGAAAATGCGTCTACTTTCGCAATCACAAAGGAACGTTAAGGGTCGACATTATACATTTATTTGTGGCTAAGAAAACACGCCTCGATACCAATGCTTGCACGCTGCGCCTGGCCCGGCCCAAACCGGCCAGGCGCTCCTAAATCGCCTGCCGCCTTTATGAATGACGCTCTTTATAAAGAAGTAGCGTATGGCTACTTTTTATTGCTATAACAGACAACGGTGCAGGTGGGTCTCCTATATGGTAAGAGACCACCGCCGCCCATGAACAACCGAGCCACAGTCCGCGCATTGGCCGTATTTGTGTTGACGGCTTTTGGCGCCATTTAAGCGGCTCTTTTAAGGGCCTCCGATATCCTCACTCAGTCTGCGAAACACAGTACAAGTACGATATCCCGCTGAGTACTCTGTGAGCCCGTCAAAATATATATATAGCTTATTTACCAGTGGCGTATTTTGTAGTAAGCTTAGATTTGATTCAATTTATTTTATTTATTATGCATTTATATACTTTTAAAACGTCGCTTGTGTCCAGTCGTGTGAGAATGTTTTAAGGAAAGCAGCTTCCCCGGATTATTAATCCGGGGAAGCTCATATGTAACCAGGCCGCGAAGTAGAAAACATGAATAATATAATAAATACGCATTTTTATAAGGTCATACAGTTTTCTATTATTGTGCTCGCTTAAACAGAAGACATTGTTCCGTAACAGCATTCTTTGTGATCGTAATGAACATGTTATTTCTATAAAAACTTATACTCTCACATCCGACACTTTATGTCAGACAAAGAAAAAGTTTCTCCTGATCAAAAGGGACGCGAGACATGCGCCTTTTTGGAGAACTACATATGATATTGTAGAGAAGGCTCAATGCGAAAAAGCAATTTTTCGTACTAAGAATCACGTCATAATTGTTTCACTCCTTTGTATGGAAACATAACCCACCATTTCTTATATGGAGAGGAAATTGGTTCAGCGCTCGTGTGCGTTTGCCCCTTTTGGGCTGCGACAAAATTGCCGAACTTGAGTGAGAGTGAAGGACCTCAATTTGTCTTGGTTTGGAATAGCTGCTTTGATAGAGCTTATACATTTTTCTACTGTTGAACTTTCGAGGGTTTTTTCAAAATTTCATATATTTTCAGTTACTTCATAGTATCAGTCGTTTCAGGTTTGCTTTATTTTATGCTATAGCGGACAACGGAGCAGGTGGGTCTCCTATATGGTAATAGAATACATGAACAACTGCGCCACCCGGCTTTTTAAGATTGATGAATCTGGGGATTGGTTAGTCGGTGGAAATCTTGAAGTATTCGAACGTATTCGTTGGAACGACGGTCTTG
>DWCF01000275.1:0-52960 GCA_018230265.1 Delias oraia | reverse complement strand
GCGGATACACGTCTTGTATAACGTGATTTTGTGTCTGAGGGACAGTTTGCTCTTCTTGTTGAGGAGGTAATGCAGACAAGAGAAGACAAAGGGCACTTTGATAGTGTGTAGCTTGTAGATCAAGCCGTTGTGCCAAACCTTGTCGAACGCTTTCGCCACGTCGAAGAAGAGGGCT
Organism: Delias oraia; assembly: GCA_018230265.1. Lineage (NCBI taxonomy): Eukaryota > Metazoa > Arthropoda > Insecta > Lepidoptera > Pieridae > Delias > Delias oraia. The sequence continues at coordinate 52,785 of DWCF01000275.1, read as the reverse complement.
CCCGTCGGCCTGTGGCGTCTATGTCCTTGCAGAATATGCTCTGTCAGTCGGTGCACTTGGTGTGGGCAGAAATGGGCTGGCCTGAATCCGAACTGCTCGTCCGGGATTAGCTTCCTTTCAATGGCGACGTCTAGGAGACGGATTTTAATAATTTTCTCATACAGCTTACAAAGAGTGTTGAGAAGGCTGATTGGCCGCTTGCTGGTCGGGACGTTCCGCCGCTTGCCTGGCTTGTGAATGCCTATCACGATCGCCTTCCGCCACTGCGCCGGGAAGGCACAGTTGTCGAGGAGACAATTGAAGATGGCAACGAGGAGTCCCACCAGGTGCGGCGGGAGGCATCTGAGTACTTTGCTGGAGATCGCGTCTATGCCCGGTGATTTACGCGGTGGTGCGCTGCGAACGGTGGGCTTCAGGAAGGACTCTTGGACGGCCTATATGTCAACCTGGCGACGAGTGAGGAAATCGCGAACTAAAAGAGCCTGCCTTTTCAGGCCGGCCGCGTTAAATGTCACGATAGACAACGAACGAGGTTTAAGCCTACATGTAGACCTAATTCATTCGACCCGCAGCGGACCGGATGTACGATTAGATCGCCTGTACCAGATCCACGTAACTCCCTATGATTGCGACAAAAGCTCGACATGACAAATCTTCCATTAAGAAAGTTCTGAACATTTTTGTGAACGCAAAGAGTTCTTTATTATAAAAAGAATTTCATATAGATAATACATGTTCTCCATTTTTAAATACATTTAGACAACTGCAAGCAATCAACTGGCATTAGATTGGCTTCGTAGACTATTACCTGAGTGTGTATTTTTTATACCAGCTGGGACATACACTATTGCAAAGTTTAAGGTAAATTTGAATCAATTTAAAATAGGAACAGAGCCTACAGCTTTCATAATGGCATGTAATGTTGTTTTATTTTATTAATACAATATATTGAATAAAAGGTTCATCATCAAGCACATCTAATACAAAATTCCTCTAACAACTACATAAATTCTTATCAAATTTTCAGACAAGAGGAATTCCTATTATACATGTGATATTATTACAAGTGATAGAGTTGTCCACTCCAAAAACAAATGTTCTCCTTAACTTTTTATGAATTGGTGTAAAAATACCTTCAATTTTTTTCCCTGTATCTCAATCCTAATTATAATGATATTAATACTTTAATTTGCCAGGTTAGCTAGTGAAATGGCAACTATATAAATATATAATTAAATTATTTATAACCCATAGTTGAATAAAGTGACACTTTAGACTATTTTATATTTATACTTCTACTTGCAGATATATATAAAACACTGAATTTTTAATGGTTGATTAGGTTTTTAGGGTTAAAGTATGTAGGTTCTTACTAAAGTAAAGATTATGAAGTACTATAAATGATTAAATATTACTTAATTACCTATAATATTTATAAATGGTGTAACAAACCATTTTTAAATATTAATAATAACTTTTTAACAAAAAAGTGTTAAACTTAAACTATATGTTGTTAGTATAATAAAAAATATATTCTTTTAGGTTGAAACTATGTCTTTGTTTTCTTGGTGTGTAATTACGTTCCAGTAGCATATGATTAATCAGTTTGTTATCAGTGATTATATTTACATTGAGTAGAAACAGTTTTGACAGCAGTGCAGAAGGTTGGGTTCATAACACGTCTTGACAGGTTTTTATTTGCAATTTATATACCTAATACATATAGGTATGTTTGGTAGTTGAATCTATTTTGAGACATGATGTTTATTGTTCGGACTCGGACATTTGGTTAGTTTTAGTTTAAAGATTCTTGGATTTAGTAATAGACTTTTGTTTGATTCGAGCTGTATTTAATGCACTGTAAGTAGTAAGTTACATGTCTCGAATATAAAGTCGATAATCTAAATTTTGTGGTAAAAGCGTGTATTGTACCTGTGTTAAAAATTACGACTGCAAATAGTCAATAATGACATTTAATACAAATAGTTCGGCCAAATTAATTTACAATGGTTTAAGTGATTCATCATTACATTTACGATCTGACAACTGTGGTTTCACTTCAAAACGTCTTTCTTTTTAGAAATGACTAACGCTGTTGGCATAAAGCCTTCACAGCAATTTCTCGCGGACCCTTAGGGCGAGCCGTGAATTTGGTTTGTCTTGTTTTGAGACACGAACCTCGGCTTGGACCTTCTATGGAACGTTGGCCGCCTGAGCGGCCGATCGGAAACTCACAGGGGTGAGCTTTGCGACAAATATCGGTTTAGTCGGGAGCTCGAAATGGCCTTCAAAACGTATAAATATTTCGCCTCTTATCAGAACAAAACAAAAACACCGGGTGTTTCCAGCAATTAAAATCAAATTTTGTATAAAATAACAGAAAATCTATCTGAAAAATTTAAGAAAACCTTCTAAATATTGATTTCTAGTATCAGTAAATCAACCTCGATAAGATAAATCGTGACAACATAAAACACGTAGAAGTTGAAGTAATAAGAAATGTGAAAAGGGTATTAATGTACCTACTAAGATTTCTGATGAAAAAGAGTTGACACACAGACATGAAATGATGAAACCACATCTTTTACTTAGGTATATGTATACCCAAATATTATAATTGATAAACTTAAGTAAAATATGTATGTATTACATATACAACGACGAACCAAAAGAAAAACCAGCATTTAACTTAGGTACTTATACTTTCAGAGTATAATAATGCCGAAAAAAATATCAAATAATCATTCAAGAGAAAAAACCCAAATGGACTGTGATAAATACCTACTTGCATTTTTCCTAGCCTCACTTATGGAATTCGTGGTATATTTTATATAGTATAAACTGTAAAAAGTTAAAAAATAGGCACAATATAAAAGACGACATGTACTCCAATATTATATTTTATTTAATGTAAAAAGCGAACTAAACTGGGAGATGATCTGAAAAATTAAATGGCAGAAGGCAAGATTGAAGACGTATTTCTAGATACGCTTTTAAAAGACAGCGAATATGCATCAAGGAAATAGAGGACGATACAGGTGCAATAGCCGATTTACTGTCCGAAAATTTATTGGCCGAACAGATTTATTGTAAAATCGCATAAGGAACGAAAACGAAAAAAATAATATAATAGCTATGACGAATAGAAATCCAGAAAAATATTCGTACTCAAATCTGCTACATAGAACTTCATTCATTAAATATATAGCAGGCTGAGATTGTCATGTTCTTTAAAACGTTAAGACTTGACCTTGAATAGGATTACTCATCCTTTAGGACACTTACAACTCTTAGATAACCTCATAGGTCTAATTATCGAATAAATTTATAAAATTGATAATATAATATTAAATTGTATAATACAGGCGTGAGCGGATATTTACCGGCTGTGTATTCTCAACGTGTTGCCGAATTACACGCCCGGATGTCGCATCGTACGATATCATCGGGCAATCATTTGGGTAAATATAATGATATTGTGGTGTTATTTTACGTAATTTATATTTTTACTGATTATTTTTTCAAGTGATTGGAATAATTTAGATTTTTTGACTTAAAAAATATTCCCTTCAGTTAATTATAACATAGCATATTATAATATTTTGAGAAAAGAAGCAGATAAAGGAAATTATTGCGAAATGCTCAAACCTGCTTTGTCCATTGACTCAATAAATCTTACAGGTGCAGATTTAACTGATGGCGAAACGTCAGCGTATCCGCATGGCGATAACTTCAATTTAGCTCAAGAAAAATCAGAAGAGTCCTACGAAGAGTGGAAGAAATATTGGCAAATAGTAGGCTTCAATAAACCAGAAACTGGAATGTTAAAAGTTATAGGTTTGTTTTTTCTAGCACATTTTTTATAATAAAATATGATCAGCCAATATTATGAAATGCGATATCTTATCAATGACGAATATATTTTAATAACTATAATACGTCTTTATATATGTGAAGGGCAACTTATCAAGGTCTAACAAAGTAATGTCACAAGATGTTTGACTTTGAATAATTATTTGGTTGGTGTGCCACTCTCGGTCTCAATAAGATTACGCTAATACAATTTTTCCATACCTCATGCTTGTAAGCATTAATAAACCGAAGTGGAATGGTTAAACGTCCAATTCGACCTACCTCTAGATGGGTCGTTGTGAGTTGTAATATAATCGTATTGATAATTGTAAAATTGTGACCCATAGTCACAAAACCCAAAATATAATAATAAAAAGGAATAGTTTGGTTAAAATTGTACGCATCTCCCTTTTAAAACGGGATCTATTTTTGGTAGATTTTGTTGACTGTTACTCACAGAAGCCAAAACATAAGAATTCTTTTAATTTCTATTTTTAGGTGATAATGGACTGGATTTGAAGTCACAAAAAGGAGAAGGTCACAAAGACTCTTCTTCTACAGGAGACTCCAAGGTAATAAATAGATCTTGTTAACTGAAGTATAAATTATAATTTATTAATAAATCCTTATACAAGCAAGTCTGTTTAATATGAATAAATTTAAATAAAAAAGCTGAGATGCTGTGATAGGATATTAAGGTATATAAATAATAGCGCCAGTGACTTTCTACACAATTTTATGAATATTGAATGTAAAGAATTTTGTATATTATGAACATAATAAATAAATTATTTATTCAATTCAACATCTCAATTTAATAGAGTTTTAGTTACATTTATTGCTAAAATGAATATGCTAAAGTGTGACCAATTGGCTAAACTAGGTGTCGCCAACGTTAACTGATTTTTAGATAATGTTGCGTTTAGCCGCCTTGGATTTTATAAGCCTTCTATTAATATAGCTTGCTTTGAATATATGCCTGCCTTTCTTATTTTCCTCCTTAACCCGCCTGAAACCTTTATCTTTTTATTTAATTACTATAATTTAAATTGAATAACTTTAATATATCCTATTTTACTTTGTTATATTAATTTCATATTTTAGTACATGAACCATTTTCGATTAATTTTATATAAAAATCAAACCTTTTATGGTATTTTCAAGAAATGTGTCTTTTTTTTCAGGAAACAACGGCAGAAAGTGTAGGTAAGAAACGTCGGTGGATGTTAGCAATGCGACACGGCGAGAGAGTTGACCTCACGTACGGCACCTGGGTGCCTTACTGCTTTGATGATAACGGAAAATATATTAGGAAAGACCTCAATATGCCGACTAACTTGGGGCCCAGGTATTTATTTAGCTACCTTATTTACATCAACATAGTACTACAATTTTACACTAAAATTTTATTGAAATTTAAATGCAAATAAAAGAGATAAAAGAAAATGATAATAAGCTAAGCTATGCAAATATTTAATAGTTAAATAATAAATCTGTACATTTATTTTATATTAGCCGCGATCTGAGATAGATATTTTTTTTGTCATCACAAAATAAGTTTTAGAAGCCAAAAAATTTTCGTTTTTGGTTAAAATATTGGTTCATAGTTATACCTAAGTTGTATCTCTCTTAGGATTTTGTTGTATATTCTCGTTTGAATATCTATCGTTATTTTTGTAAATATCATCATACTGACACTTGCAGAATTAATTGTGACCACTATTCATAGAGGCCAAAAAATATAGTACTTCTATACTGAGATTGTGTAGGATATTATTTCATAGTCCATTTTTATTTTAGATATCCGAAATAATAGTTTGAACAGTTAATGAAATGAATAATTTCAGGAAGGGCGGTAAAGACTCGTACGCATTGGACACTCCATTAACTCGTGTGGGGCAGTTTCAGGCGTATTTAGTAGGCGAAAGTCTCCGCCAGAGCGGTATAAAAATCAAACATGTTTATGCTTCGGCAGCGTTGCGATGCGTTGAAACTGCTCAGAACTTTTTATTGGGTCAGTGTAATATTTTATTATATTTTTATAAACTAAGTTTTTTAATGTATTTATAAAAATGTGAGTTTTTACTATTATCATTACTTTTAACAGACATTTTCGTAGTAAAGATGCCTCGTTTGTGTCTTTGATGAGTATCCTAAACATCTATTATTAGTATGGGTTACTTCTACCCAGCTATTGTTTTTATGTGTAATGAATTAGAACATAACATTTTTATGTTTTTACTGGTGGTAGTACAATGAAACGCATTTGTTTCTTTTTTTAATGGTATTGCGTACAACAGAGCAAGTGGGTGTCAACTATATGATAAGAGAACACTACCGCCCATACACCACGCCACATTCCGTGAATTGGTTATGTTACCGGCTTTTTACTCAGCGAAAAATAGTAGAAGTTTCCTTTCAAGTACAACTACCATTTCACGCCGCGTATTCTGTGAGCCCGTGGTATCACTTCAGATGAGGTGTGACAGTATTAAGACACTCGCTCGGGTATTGTCAGGCCCTTCCAGAGACCGAACAAATTATGAATGAAATTATAATTTTTAATTGTCCGGACCAAAAATTCGAACCCGATGCCTAACATTTCATGGTACACCTATTAAACTACTCAACTCGAGATTCTCAAAACTTCTTGGCTGAATATTAGAAAGATTTTTAGACATTAGTACATTTTTTACTGTCGTAAATAATAATTGCAGGTCTACAAGCTGATCCGTCCGTAAAAATACGCGTTGAGCCTGGGTTATTCGAGTACACGATCTGGTATCACAGTATAGGAACGCCCACATTCATGACGACTCGAGAACTCCTCAACAACGGACTTAACGTTGATATGAAGTAAATATATTTTTTGCAAAAATATGTAATCGTCAGAGCATCAACTACGTGTCTATTTCTTACAGCAATTTGACGCATATTAGTGTAATAATAATCAATTATACTAGTAACAATTATACTAATATTTGTAGTTTTGATTTGTGTCAGAAAAACTGAAATTTTAAGGATTTTTATATTTAAATAATCGGATTTTTTTTCAGTTACAAACCCTACGTTGACTTAGATCCAAACAATCCAGAGACATTAGACGACTATTTTAAGAGGAACGAATTAATCATGAAGTCAGCATGGAAAGAGTCTGAAGCAGAAGGTATTTTAAAAATCAATATAATATTATTCCAGCAACCGGAAGCCATTTTATTTAGAACACCATATTTTAAATAGAGTAAAAACAAGATAAAATATTTAAAAACTATTCAATTTCGAAAAGTATTTCCTACATTCTTGGAAATCAATTACCAATGGATTTGGATGTCCATGGACGGCGGTGTTCTCTTAACATATTTGAGCCATCTGCTTCATTGTCCGCAAATGTTTGTTTGCAATGTTTGTTTTGTTCGCAATTTAAAGTGTTTGTTTTCAGGTAGTAACATTATGTTCGTCGGCCACGCGGCAACACTAGACATAATGGTCTTAGCGTTTAAGAGACTTGCTGAAAATAAAACTGACGAACCCAACTACCAGATTAGTAAGAATTTGTTGAGGGTACCTTATTGTGCCGTTGGAGCTGTGCGCGACAACCCCTGGGAAGTAGTTCCTCCACCGTGCCCTCCATCTTTCAATTCCAGTTCAGCAAGATTTAACTGGAAAATGCTTCTGGACGTATAAACTTCGAAAACAGAATGATTATAATTTTTTTTTCATAACGATGTCAATATATATTTTAAGATAAAATGAATTATTCGATATTTTCAGCAAACAATAAAGCTAGCATTGGCTCACAATCTAATGCAATGGACTAATTTTATAAGATTATAGTCTAAATGATCTTTTCATCAATCTACCTCTAACCCTTATGATTACAGATGTAATGAAATTAATTTTTATAATAAATATGTTCTCTGTTCAATTTTATTTATATTTTATTGAATTCCCAAATAAAGTTTTAAGGTGTAAGCTGCCTTTTTATGTTGCAATAGAAGTCCTTTTATAATAAATTTTAAGTACGTGTTACATGTTTTTGATGACATATCGTTTTTTAACGAAAGTTCAAAAATTATTTTATTATTAAATAAAAAAAAATATCCTCTTGGTTTTATACATACACTGACACATAATATTACCAAAAAAATTGAAGTTTATTTTGTTTATATTTAATATTTACTCATTCTTTATTTTAAAACTTTTTTGGGTTAATTTGTTACAATTTAATAAAGATTTCATTTTAGAGACAGTGTTAGTAGTTGTTTTCCACTGGTAATTCATTATCATTAGTATCAAAATTACTTTTAATTAAGGTATTGATATATCCGTATTGAGTAAAATAATAATATAATATATTTATATAATAATAGTAAAGTTAAATTGTAAAGAAATATAAAACAATTTCTATTAATAAGTTTTTATAACACTCACAAAAGCCATATAAACATTAGGACTAGATAAAATTTAAAATATCTACTAAATTTTTGCGATCTGCAATAACTGACAAAATTAGAATTAAAATGGATTTAATTCTAAAGACAAAGTCAAAACTAAATGTATTAAATACGAAATATCAAATGTTTTCTGATTTATAATTAATTCTTTCAGACAAAATTTCCTCGACGATACTTTGAATAACTTTCCTGTCCTCCAACTTAATGTCTTCTGGCTTAGTTTTATCATCGTAAATTTTTCTTTCAATAAGCCTTGTTATTACCTCTTCCACTATAGAGTCGATATTTTCATCGGCTACGTTTTTAGTGTTTAGTTCATATTTCTCTTGTTTTTGTTGGGTAGAAATAGAATTTTCTACAGTATTACTGATATTATCTTCACTTGAAGTTATAGCAGATTCATTTTCATTAATTAAAACTGAAATTAAATCAACATCAGAATCGTCTATACTCTCTTGTAAAACTTCTTCTGACTGCTGCTGGTGTATGGCACCACGACTGTCTATTTCACTTTCTATGTTCGTGATATCATTTTCAGTAAGTTCTTTTGCAACATGTTTATGACGCTTCATTAATTCTTTTAATTTTTCTTTTGCAGATGCAACAACCTCTTTCCTAGTTTCCGATTTGATTTTCTCAATAGCTTTCCGCTTTCGCTCTGCTTTATTAAGTATTTTTAAATTTGATATATCCTTTTCTCGCTTTTCTGCTTTAGATATAGATTCTTCGATTTCTCTTCGAAACGCTTCTGTTTCATCATCGTCAACATTTGTATCTGTACTCTCTTGTAATATATTCTCTGTAGACAGTAAATCATTTCTATAATTAGTCTCAAAAGTCTCAATTATATTGTCTTCTGAACTATTTTCACTATCTGTATCGTATTGCATTTCGTTAGTTTGTACATCTATTCCTGTTTCACTTAATACTACATCAGCGCTTTTACTTTTGTCCAGCAGTGTTGTAAGATCATCTCTGAAATTTTGCCTTTCTAATATAAATAATGTTGCTTTTGTTTTAATTTTGATCGGTGGTATTAATCTATAATTCATTGCTATGTGCGAAAAAGACTCCACACTATCCATAACTATATGGGTTTGCGTAAAGGCTTTCATACTGGGGGAATATTTGCTTTTGGCTTCCACAATAAGGTGAGTATAAAATTGCAGTTCTTCAGTTGTTAGCGACTCATTTTTACTATAGTCCCAATGATCATGAATTTGCGTGAATCTCGATACACCAGTCTGAGCTGCTAAGTTGCTTATATGTAGGTGGACATATGGTTCATTTTTAAGTAATTTATGTAATCTAGAACACAATATGATTTTTAAATTTCATTTTTAACATTCTTTTTATGTACAAATATTTCAAGAAACTCACCTAGTCATTGATACACCACCAGGGTAATTTGTCATAGCCACAAGGACTAATGTTGTTGTAAATATAATATTACATACAATTACCACCATTACCATCCAAAACATTAATTCAAATATTGGTGCTTTACTTCGACGGATATATCTAAAAAATGATTTAATGTAATGTATTACATAATTAATATATTTTAATTATTGAAATAAGAAAAATTAATATATTAGATAGTATGAATAATAACTTACATATATGAGCATGTGATTGCTGAAGAAACATTAAGCAATGGGAAAACATAAATTATAAATCTTAATTCTTTATGTGGAAGAAATGAAAAGAGTAAGATATAACACAGTGATGTCGTAACTAAAGGTATTGTTCGTTTATCTAAATAAATTCCTATTGGAAGTAACACAATGCTGGGACCTAGTCCACGAGGCAGAGCTGAATAAAAATACCATAGAAATGGTGATGTCTGATAACCGAGTTGAGATAATATTATAGTTTAAATAAAGAAGAATTCTATATTTATTCTAAAAATAACTGAAAAATAAAGCACTTTATAAAATTAAAATATATTATAGAGTATAAGAAATTTTCAAAGGATACACCCCAATCAGAACTCTTGTTTAAAAATGTATTAAACCAAAAAACTTCCAATTCAGGCCATACCAGTCGGCCCCAGAATATTGAATCTATGCATATAGTAAGAATCACTAAACAAATTCCAGCAGGTATGGCCACTTTAAAAAACCTGAAATATTATACACATATATTATATAGCATAACAGCATAGGATAGTAAACCACAAAGGTAACTAATCATTTAAGTTCAGGTTGATCTGAGAAATGTCATTCGATTAAAATAAACTATTAAAACAATTTTTAAATTCAAAGTATCTTCTTAATCTTTTGCGTAAAGTAACAGCAGTCCTTATAGAGGCATATTTTTCTTTATTACTATATATAAAATTATTAATGACATAAATTAGCATTTTCTTTGTAATTAACGTGTATTTAATCATTATCATCATTTTATCATTTTTATCATTATAACTAACATGGTTTTGTTATAGTGCCATCTTGTTGTTTTATAATGTATAATATAAAAAAATGATTTTTGTACCTTTTTTAAACTGTTGTGTTATCCCAATTCTGTTATTCATATGTTTAAAAATACCTTAATTGTTTTAAAGGAGTAAGTACTTACTCTATAAAATAAAGTTTCTTAAAATATAGATCTATTATAAGAAACAAGCCAAATAACATGGCCAATTCAGATCTAAATATAATTATAGCCGCACCACCTGATATGATGAACTGTTTGTGCCTTCCAGAAAGCCAACCATCAAATGCTAAAATAGCTACAATAAAAAAGTGTACTTTATTTTAAGTTCTCTTTTAAAAAATCTTGTTAAATCCGATGTTATAATCTTTCTCTTATAATATAATAGTTATATAAATTCATCACTTAAAACAATAGGTATTCATATAATTGACTACAGTTCAGAACGTGTTTAATATATCCTTCCTAAATTTTACTCACCAAGAGGTAGTGCCATAATATTAGGTAATGGACGGCTCATATAGAACATAAAATGGTACTGTGATACAGTTATAATCGTGAACCACCATGCAAAAGAGTTCCCAAACAGTTTTTGAAGTGTATTTTTAAGACGACTCCATGTTACTATGACAGTAAGTGCTAAAGTTAAACGAGCTAGAACAAAACACAGGTTTTTAAAATCTTCTTATGATTGTTTATACTATAGTCATTTTCAATTCAGCACATGTAATATTGTAAATCACTTACCAACATACTGGGTCCAAAATTTATTTATACCAGTTAGATGAAATAAAGCTACGACAGGAGAAGATAATGCAGAAATAAAGAGCGGACCGATAAAGGTACGCGGTACAACACCCGGAAATTCATAATGATCATACTGAAAAATTGTGTACTATTTAAACATAATCACAGCCTCAAGGGGCAACGTTTCCAAAATTAGACTTTCTTATAATACCTCTGTTAGATTAAACCTCTTGTATATTATATCATGAAAAGCTTGAATATTAAAGCTTTCTTCAACTTTGGTAAATGGACATAGTAAGACGTGTAAACTAGACACGATATATAAAAGTTGCACCATTATTTCATTTAAAATTACTTAAAAATAGCTATTCCTTTTCGAATGAAAGTCATTCTAAGTACTCAAAATACGTTCATGATTATTTCTATTTTACACATTTTCATTCTCCCTAGATCTAATGTCAGACTCAAAATAAAAAAAATAAATGTCACACACACTTAGGATTAACTTTACATAAGAAGTTCAGTACTGTCAAAACCGATACGAAAATGTTTAAATTTTATTTATTCTTTTCCCTATTATATTCAGTTGTCCTTTGTATATTTATTATATCGCCTAATATTTTCCTCATACATTTTGAGAGCCTTGTAGCTTAATGGTTTTAAAAAGCACTCCATGAAGCGAGAGGTATTGTGTTGGAATCCTGGTCCGGACAATTATAATTTAATTTATAATTTATTCGGTCTCTGGAAGGACTAAACTGTGGCCGGGCGGGTGTTTTAAGACGATCGCACCCATGGGATAGGCATGCTGAAACATATACTGACGCACTAATTGGGCCGGCTCGTCCGCAGTGATACCACAGGCTCACAGAATACTACTTAAACGACGTAAACTGCCGGCAACATATCCAATGCGCGGATTGTGGCGCGATCGTTCAAGGGAGGCGGTATTCTCGTTATCCGCTATAGAATTATAGATATTTTGTGATATAAGTCTGGTAAGAACTTTCTTGATCTACTTCACTTAAAAAACTAGTGGATGCGTACATTTGAAAGATTCATCATTATCAGCCTATTAACGTCAAATGCTGGACATAAGTCTCCTCAAAAGACGCTTACCTATGCGATATTGAGCGGTCGGGATCCAGCGGTTGCCCATGATTTTTTTGAGATTTTCTTCCTATCGAGTGTCGGAACGTGCTCTCTGTGCTTCCGGGTAAGCGGTAGTAACTCGAGAACATTCTTCCCTATCGGTTATCGGTTCGTCGAGCAATATCACGAGCCTATTGCCACTTCAACTTACTATTACGGCGGGCAATGTCGGTTACTTGTTTTCATCTGCGGATAAACGCATTTCTGATTTTATCTCGTAGCGAGACTCCGAGCCCTCTCCATAGATTGCTAAGTGAAATTGAATATTATTAATTATAAGGTGGCTCGATATGATGCAAGAGTCGTAAAATTACCTTCTTCTTTTAGTTGACACCAAATCCAGGTACCGATCCAAGGCCTGTATTTATGTACCTAGAATTGGTACCAGAGAACCAGCGAGATCATTTTTGTTGGTACTCTTTCAGATCATCCGGTGGGAGCTGACTGTGAGCTGCGCCCTGTCTCACAATACTGGATTCAAAACTGTCCTATGTAAAAAAGTTTACAGTATAGGGGCCTTGGGGGCTTGTGATCACAATTTCAAAATTCAAGTTTTCTATAGGGCTCAAAAATAAGGTCCTAATTTTATAAACTTGTCACCCAATTTTATTATTTCAACCATGGCAATTGACAACAGATGGTCAACAATGGTGGAATATTGTGATGAAAGAATTCTTTGACATTTTAAAAGAAGTGTTCGTTTTCTAATACAAAAATATCAATAATGATCAATATCCCGAACAAAACGAATTTTACGATAATATTTTAACAATATTTCGCTTCTTTTTCTCATAAAACATTGAGAATGTGTGATGTTTGTTCGGACTTTTCTCAGCTTTTAATAAATTGTAAGCAACTTTGTTTCGAAATTTACTGGTTTCATTTCTTTACAATAAAAATGCTCTTTGTGCGAGTTAATGCTCTTATCTACTAACTACAATATCACCAACAATTTTGTCATACATTTTCGTTTTTTACAGGTGAAACACGGCTAATCGATGATGTGTCCCAATATTCATCTATAAGCCAAACCGAACTCGATACAGTATTAAATTACATACTATCATGGCCTCAACGGTATCTATTGAATGTTACTAAAAGAAATAATTCTATGTGATACAAATATTTAGTTCCTGAATGTTTCTAGAGTTTTTGGAATCTTAGTACAAATACGAGAGTCTTATATTAACGTTTATTTGTTTCAGACAGTGTATGTGTTGTTATCGAGATGTGAAAAACTTTGAGAGATTTTATCTTGTAGTCCAAAGTATTATCTGTCTATCTGTATATCAATTAAAGTTACTTAAAGATGAACTAGTGGATGCTGTCAACACTACACCAACTACACCTAACAGTATAGAGAAATCAAAAGATGAAAAAATTGACATAGTTGACCATGAAGACAGAGAGGAGAGCTCTTCGAAAAATTCGCAAATTGAACAAAACAAAGATGAAACATTGAATACTGAAAACTCTTCGTCTAGCTCAGAAAATGAAGCTTGGTCATTACAACAAAGAGAAAAACTTCTTCATATCATATCAAAAGTGTTTTTACACAATTTCCCATTGTATTTAGCCTGCAAACATTCTGCATTAAGTAGGCTTGATGATCTGTCTGCCCAAGAAATAACAAATCTTAGCTCTTATTGTGACCTTCATGATACAGAAATACCACCATATCTCTTAAGAAATGTAAATTTATTCTGCAAATTGGGTGGGGTATTTGCAATGACAGCTGTTTTTGAAAATGCAACACCACAAACTTTACCCTTGTCTATGGCTCACGCAATTGTTGCAGCAGTAGGAAATTTGAAGCTATGGTTAAATTATAGAGCTGCAGGACAGCAATTTATGCCATTGAGGAATAGAATAATGAAATATATGTGCAGCTTAGAAGATAAAGACTTAAGACTACCAACAGTCAAATCAATGGCAGGTGAGAATCTGCTATATTTTGTAATATCTTCTGTTATATTAACTAATTGACCTAATAGCTACCCTGTTTGCATTTTTAAGTTTCTCTCATTATTATAATTCAACAATGTTGAATTTTAGCTTGAAGCTAATCCTGTCTATATCATTTTTAAAGGGGAAAGGAGAAGCAAATATATACATTGTTTGTTTGTGCAGATTTCATGTGGGGAGCAGCAAAGGAACCTTTAGATTCACCATCATTGATAGATCTAGATGGATTGGCTCTGGCCTTTAAGTACTTTAATAGCAGTACATTGACTATGAGGTTGGCTGGTATTGCTCAGATCAATGCTCACATAGCAGCTCATAATGAATTGTGTGCAGGAGATTCTGCTGTTGATGCTGAGACATCTGGGCAGCAACTGGCATGTTGGTTATCTTACCATGATATAATTGAACACCTCTTTGGACCTAATTTACATGTTGAAGTAAGAGAACCATGAACATTTAATGTATATATTTACAGATTTGATTAATTAAAAATAGTTTTATTAGCTGTACCATTTTTAATTTTGTTGAGAATCAACTTTATAACTTTTTATCTTTTAAACCTCTCAGGTAATAAAACAATCACACATGATCCTCAAGTTCCTTGCAGTAGAAGGTCGGATAACCTCTGAACATGTGGAACTAGTATGGGCTGCTACTCAGCTTAAACATTGTGGGCGTCAAGTATATGATCTTCTACCTGGATTCATTCGAGCACTATCACCAAAGCCATGTGCACATCTATACAGTTTATTATGTGCATTACCTCCAAAAGAACACACCGAACAGGTAATTTATGTTACACATCAAAAGTTTTATTATTTCTAAAATGGACAATAATATCCTAAAATGATTATGAAAATAACAGGACACAAGCTATCTATCACAATCAAGCAGACAGTTTTTATTGAGTCTATCAAGTCCTCCACTAAGTTAATCCAAAGTGTGTGTAGGACCGACAACCCTTGAGATTTTTTGTCTTTACAATCTTATTTTGTATATTTCAGAGTCTATACTTGGCTTCAGCATTGATGCGTGCAATGTGGTCCCGAGGGCGAGCTGGTGTTTCAGTGAGCAGTCCTGTGGGCGAACCAGCTCGTTTGCCTCCACCTGCTTGCAAGCCACACCGTTCCTCGTCTGAAGCTAGTGTTAGCATGGACCAGACCAATTCGGATGAAGATCCTGTGAGTTATACTGTAACTACTAAAATTAGGATATGAATGTTATAACCCACTTCCTTTGTGGCCTCGCGGCATCTGTCATCATGTATGTCTGTCTGTTACATCTCATTTGTCTTAGATTAAAATCTACTAATACTAAAGTATATTATTCAATTTAATAAACGAAGACTTCTAAATTCCAAAATAGTTGAAAAATTTTCTTCATCACTTAAGTTCCATAAACAAATCATGGAATTATTCATGTTGTTCTGTTGATTCCAAAATTGGATGCAGCTAAAATATTCTCTTTTGACGTCTCCGCCGTAGTCGCCGCTTAAGCAAAGGAGCAAACGCTTTCTCATCAGAATTTATGATTCGACTGTGTTAGCGACAGCTCGAGATGTCAAGAACTGACCCCTTGAGCTGTCCGTGAAGGCGCCGCCCTAAGTCTTGCATTTATTCATTAATTTAATATTGTTATTCCCAGTGTGAAGAGCTTAGCACCTCAGGTGAGGAAGCAGGTCCCACACCTCGTAAACAGAGCAAACATCACCGAGAGTTGAATGGTATGTAACTTAAAATACTTTATATATTAGGACTATCCAAGAAATATGTGATTTTATATAATAATACTGTTTTATAAATTATTTTACTCATGGGTTCAATATTTTAGCTGAACAGGACTGGCTAAGAGAAGGCGAAGAATTGACTAAAAAGGAGTGCCCCTCATTGAAATCATGTCAGAAGTAAGTGTCTAAGTGATTTTATAAGAACATATACAATCTTTAATATTTTATTTTTAAAAATTCTAATCCCCGACTCGCTTTTACAAATAAACAAGTCAAACTATTTTTATAGTTCTGTTAATCCAAACATGTAAATGTTTAAACAAAAATGCATTGAAATTCATATATTCTGTAAGAGATGCGATGTCACAGAAATCAACAGTCACATTATATTTACATCAATATTTTGCCTTTTGCTATAGCTCTATCTATAGCAAGGAACAATTCAGTAAAACTCATATAAATTGCGGGCAACCGCTAGATCCAAATCGCTCATGATCGCAAATTTATTTTATATTAATAAATCAAAAATTGAAATGCATCGAGGTACGTAACGTTACATTATTGATATGTATAGACGTAACAAGCGGGCAGGAAGCAGTGGCAGCGCAAGCAGCGGCGCTGAAGAGTTGTTGCGCCCGCGCAAGAAAAAGCTCTACAAGAAACGACATAAGTCCGGCAAGACCAGGCTTTTCCGTGAGTTCATGGTCCATCCTCATTTCACACGTTTCTTACAATATATGCAATCTCACGGTCAGACGGTCCGCGTGACACTAAAACCAACACATGAACTTTATGAACTCCATTATAAGTAAAAATAACTTGTAAATCACATACTGCCCACATACGCATTCGCTGTACATACAGCGAATTGAGGTTTATCTTATTCATGTATTAAAAGTCCACCCACAAGGTGGACAGACAATCGTATAAAGGTCGCCACAAGACGCAGGTCCAAGTGGCAGGCCTATGTCCAGCAGTGGACGTCTTACGGCTGAAATCGTGACCTAACTAAAAAAAGAACTCATTTCTATGTTTAATTAAGACGAAGTTTTTTTTATTAAATAAAAAAAATGGTAATTATTATTTTTTTAAACAGAAGCACAGATTAAAGGTACTGAATTAGCAGAGTCCGTTTCTGACGTAGAAGAAGAGTCCAGTGGCAGTGATACGGCCCATTGTCAACTCATTTGCGATACTGTTGATGCGAGGTAATTTATAGGCAATATTATGCAGTTTTGGGCATTTACCATATTTAAGCCTGCATTTGTAACAAAAAGAAAATTGCAAGTGCAATCTTTAATACAACGATCACCTTATAATGCTATAAATGCTAAAGAGAGAAGTGTAGTACGAGTTGGGCACTGTTTTTTTTTAAAATTTATAGTATAGCGGACAATGGCGCAGGTGGATTTCTTTATGATAAGAGAACACCGCCGCCCATGGACAACCGCGCCACAGTACGCGCATTGGTTGTGGCTTTTTACGCCACTTAAGCGTTTTTTTTAAGAGCCTCCGATAGCCTCACTCAGCGAAACACAGTACAAGTACCGTTCCATGTTGAGCATTCTGTGAGCCCGTGTTATCACTTCCGCATATGCTTCAGCATGTTTCTGCCATTGGTGATGCTTTTTATAAATAATTAAAAAGATTAACTCAAATTCAGATAATGATGATTTAGTTATGCTCATCTTCTACATTACAAGAGAATTAAATAGATTACAGATTTAATAGTACATGTTTCGCAATCTCGTATCTTATACTTCAGTAATTTTAAATGTTTTTACTAAAAAATCTCAAATTACACAGTACAAGTACCGTTTCACGTTGAGTGTTCTGTGAGCCCGTTTTGTTTATAACAATGTCACTAGGCGGATAATGGAGCTACGTATGATGGAAAGCTACAAGCGATCTGAAGAGGAAGGCAGTGCCTCGTCGCCTGTCTCGCCTCATTCCCATCGCTTGCCAGACCTCGACGAAGACGACTCGGCGTGTGAGGAGGAATTGGCCAGGCTCGCTGCTCAGGTACCATAACTTTATATAACTAGCTCATTAAAAACAGCGATATGTTTACCTATTTATGATTTAACATTCAATTTCCATGTAGGCACAGTGTATGCCTGAATATCAAGTGAGTGGCCTAGTAGCTGGAGCACTTGGCATGGGGGGCGTAGTCTCCGGCGGAGCTTTGCCCTTCAGCGTAGATGACGTGTGTCGCCCCGGAAATACGCTTCTGTGGGACTTACTACAGGATGGTGCTATCGTAAGTGACTTGTTAAAGTGTGATTAGGACTTGAATCGGGTTATGCATAAGTAGATCTACTACTCACATGAAATATCCCATTAATTCACAGTGTTTTATACTTATCTATACTAATATTGTAAAAAGGAAAGATTTGATTGTTAGTTTGTTTGATAAGAATAGGCTCCAAAACTACCGGACGGATTTAAAAATTCTTTCACCGTTGTACTTTATACTTTGAAGTACTGTTTCCTTGTTATAAAGACGTGTTTGTTCGTAGGAGCAACTCGGAGAAGGCCTGGCTTTAGAGGCTGAGAAGGCTCTCTGTGCTTTATTATGCTTCAGCACTGATAAGTTCATCAGAATCAAGTTCATCGAAGGGTGTCTGGATAATTTAGCTAATCATCGGTGAGTCGGCTTGAGCAAATTTATTAATTGAATACTTGACGCCAAAGTAAAACGGAAATTTAACAACATAATCTCTGTACATTGTCTTACGGCATATTGCTGTGGGGAAATGCTGCCGATATTAACTCTGTATTTGTGCTGCAGAAGCGAGCTCTTCGAGCTATTTACAGAAACTGGCTCCTTTTACAACACTTAGAAATAAATTGAAAGAAATAGATGTCCTGACTGTAGCATCTCAATGCGTTTTAGAGAATATATGTTCGAAAAAATATAAATGACTGACAAGAAATCGACATTCATAATCGAAACATACGAAATAAACATTCTGGTTTAACCAGTGATTGGACTCAGTAAAATAAGTAATTCTTTTAGATGCAATGCGATATCTATATTCAAATTCTTTCTGTAAATAAAATAAAAAATCTGTTATGGGACGCCTGTGTGATAAAGCATAGCGTTAATGTTTTTGTAAATGATGTCACGCCTTGGGAACAAGGGGTTCATGAATGGCATTCTCAGAGCTATTTTTTCGATAAATTTAAAGTATCTCACGAAATAATAAAAATTACACCCACAGAGTTAATTTCGCCGATTATTCTTAGTGGTCTTACCTTGGAAAATGAGCTACTTTTTTGTATTTATGTTAAATAAAACTATTTAATTTCATTCTCAAAATGTACTTCACTTTAGCTTTTAAAACTCAACACCACCAGCGGTGGTGTGATAAATCATGACGGTTATAAAGCAATAAGTATAATTTCAGGTCTGTTGCCGTTTCACTAAGGCTGTTACCTAAATTGTTCTCGTCATTTCAACAACTACGTGGTCTTGATATGCACCAGGTATGCCATTTTTTCATTGTTTCTTATTCGCGCAATTTATTTAGCATGGTATTGTATATAGTTGGATCAATAATATTTTTTTATAAACTAGTCACGATTTTATTAATGGTATAGCGGACAACAAAACAGGTTGATCTGAATATGGTAAGAGTACACCACCGCCCGTGTACAACCGCGTCATAGTCCACGCATCTTTGTGTTGCCGGCATTGAACACCGCTTACGCAGCGGTTTAAGGGCTTCCGATATCCTCACTCACTCAGCGAAACAGTAGAAGTACCGTTTCAAGTACAACTATCATTTCACGCTGAGTATTATATGAGCTTGTGGCATCAATTCGGACAAGCCAGCCATCAACGTTTCGGCATAGCTCTGCCACGGGTGCGAAAGTATGCGACATACACACCCCCAGCCACTGTCAAGCCCTTTCAGACACCGAATAAATTAATTAAATTATAATTTTCCGGACCGGGATTCGAACTCGATACCTGTCGCTTTATGATAGATTTTTAGAACGGTTTAGCTAGGAGGCCCGCGAAGATATCGATTTAAATAATATTATCACACTAGGTCGTAATGTGGGCGGAACGGGAGCGCGGAATGATGCGTTTATTTCTTGAGGATCTTCGTCACTATGTGAAGCAACGGGCCGGCAGCTCCTCCATAGCCATCTCGGAGGCACAGCAATACGCGCATATTACCGAACTCACAGTGCGCCTGCATTTCCTTACTGCTATATTCTCGCCTGTTGGGTCTCCGCATAACTTTCAGTAAGAAACTATTATTATTTTTTATATTATAGCGGACAATTGAGCAGATGGTTTTTCAATATGGTAAATTAACACCGCCACCCATGGACAACTGCACCACAGTCCATTCATTTTTTGTATTGCCGACTTTTAAGCGGCACTTTTATGGGTCTTCGCAAATAACTATTTATAATAGAAAGCTACCATTGTTTCGGAAGATATACCTGTACGAGAAGAACCAACAAAAAACTCGTGGAGTTTATTTTTTTATCTCTACATTTACAATAGTTGGTTTATTTATGTTTGCTAGTGTAGGAGGTACCAGTTGGTGCTTTTGTAAAAGTTTCCATGCATCTTTGTCTTCTACGTATTGGCTTATGTTACTTATGAAAAGAAACTTTCGCTTGTTTAAACCCGTTCAATGTTAACAAGCACGAGTTGGATGCATCGTTGAAACGAGTTTATTATTATTTTCCGAATAATCAGAAACATGTCAAGTCAATGATCACATTAATTTAAAAAATAACACATTGATGCCTAAAGGTTCGCCTACCCTGATCTATAGCATCAGAACTAATACCTTTTTTTCTAGTATTTGACTGTATTTACTGCGTAAATTCCTAATTGATTTACGTGGCGTTTGGTTTTTAAAAGAAACAATTCTTATTTACTTGATGTATAACGTATTCCCACTACGTTATTCTAGCTGTTACTTTATTGTACAATATAATTGTTTATATTTAATTACATGTCAACAATATTTTTTTTCTGTTAATTAATTGTTATATTGATATGTTTTTAGATTAACCGTAGACCAGGTAGAAGAACTATGGCAATGTTTAGTTGTTGAGGGAACAAGTGAATGTGCTGATTGTCTTTACTCCTGGTTATTATCGCATTCAAAATCTCCAGAACAACATGCTTTAGGTCTAGATGCTTTGCGGTTCTTATACGTTGAGAAGATGCCCACCCTGGATCCCGAGGTATGTGTTGATTATATGTTTAATTCATACGTTTTGTTGAAAAAATCATAGCGCTTTAAACAATATTGTACAGATTCTATAAGCAACTAAAATTATCGATAATCAGAATTATTTATTTTGCCCATCTAATGTTAAAAACTTGGCATTCATTATGTTTTCAATTAAGTTTTTTTTGTTTATTTATGTTTTTTGAGAGCCTAGTAGCTTAATAGTTTTAAAAGTGTACCATGAAGCGAGGTATCGGGTTCGAATCCCGGCCTGGACAGTTATAATTTAATTTATAATTCATTCGGTCTCTGGAAGGGTTTCACAGTGGCCGGGCGAGTATCTTAATACTGTCGCACCCTGGGAGAGCCATGCTGACGCGAAATGGTACTTGTACTGTGTTTAGCAGAGTGAATGAGCATATTGGAGTCCCTTAAAAAGTGCCGCTTGAGCGCCGTAAAAAGCCGGCAACACAACCAATGGTCGGCGATGTTCTCTTACCATATAAGTAATGCATCTGCTCCATTGTCCGCTATAGAATAACATAAAAGTGATGTATTTCTATTTTGCAGGACATAAGTGTAATGGGCCTAAGTTTGTACCAGCAGCTTTGCAATTTGGCTCGCATGGCTCTTGGCGCTGGAGATGCACATCCTCATCACCCCCATCATCCGCACACTTTGGCGATGGATCATTTGTGGAAGATTGCCCTTAGGGCTAACAGCACAGGTATCGTCAGACGATAGCTCATTCCCATTACAATGGCAATATTTGCCAGTATTCGTATCTTTAACACTGTGAAATACATCAATGATTAAGTTCGATACTATACTGAAATATTTATTGCCAAAGTAAATTAATAAATTGCCTTTAAATATTAAAACTACCATTTTCGGAAATGGTAATTTGTGCAAGAGTGAAATTTTTGAGCACTTCTTAGGAATTAATGAGTGGATCGTTGGTTTTGTGTGGACTAGTCAGGCTTTCGTGATTTTCGAACGGTGATACTATTTGTGAACAATTATGAAATTTTTGTTTGTATGATTTGTTTCTTATACATATTATGTTGAATGCTTTAAATGTTTTTCTTCATGTGTTGGGGTCTGATGAAAAAGGATTATATTCGCTTTGCAAAAAAACCCCTTTGAGGATTGTCACACAGTGAATTTATTATGTAATGATTTTCTTGTATTTTTCCTTAAATAAAAAAATACTTAAATAAAGTACTTGTATGTATTTTTTATTTAAGTTATTTTGTTTAATTATTCATTTTTGAACTATAAGTTTTTTAAATGTTGTATTACAAATTTGCAGACGTTTCCATGGGAGCGATTCAGTATTTAAACAGTTACTACATGGGCCAACAACTGCAACAAGAAGATGACTTTGTGTCAAAATGTATGTTCCATCTATCATCTGCTGCGGAAAGACTAACTACAAAAAGCCAAGATGGCGAAGGTACTTCTAACCAGGATGATAAATGCGAGAATAAGCCGGAGAAAGTCGCAGACAAACAAAACATATATGATCATATGACAGATGAAGCAGCGCTACAGTGCATTCAAAGAGCGCTCCTTCTATTAAAAACACATCTGGATACCTTTAAGAGAAGGTTAGCTAAATTTACGCATTTTTATTTCCTGTATATAGTATTACAATATTTGCTTTCTCCTAAAACGCTGTTGTTATCGATTAATGTTAGCACCAAGTACTAACATTGTGCAAAGCATCTAATTCAAAGTAAAACGTATTACGCATCTTTTATTATAAAACCTGTTCAAACCTTATTCTTTTAGTATGTTTTTCGACTTTTTTCTAGTCAGATCTTTTTTTTAATTAATGGTTGAAATGTGTTTTTTTATTTAGGTACGCATATCACCTGCGCCGTTGGTCACTGGCAGAATCAGGCGCGTGGGAAGGGTGTGGAACAGGCTCGGGCAGCGTACGCATCACGCTGCAACCGGCCGGTGCAGGCCCACGTGCCGTTCTAACGTTGCACCATTCGGACCTTGTGGCACATTTAAGAGCACATGTGCATGTATGGTGGGAAAAACAGGTTTGTGGCATTACTAAAGCTACTGATAACACAGTGCCATTTAATAATTTGATTTTTGTGTGGTATATCAGACAACAGAGTTAGTGGTTTTTCTATATGGTAAGTGAACACCACCACCCACGACAACTGCGCCACAGTCACATTTTTTGTAATGCCGACTTTTTCTGTTTTATTCTATGATACAACCAAGAGTCATTTTATGAGGTTATTGGTCCGATTTTCTGACTGTTGCAACACAATTTTCAATACAACCACGTATCAGTTGGTACGCAAATTCGCTAGTCGCTCTATCAATTATGTGGACAAAATTTATTTGTGATTTGACCTTTCATAATTACTTATAGCTAATTATTTTACTCCCAAATCACTTATATGAACTTCTATGTATTATCTTGAATAATGAAAATTTATTTATGTGTATAAAAAATTACAATAACCAACATCTGCTATTTTTTAGAATTTTCAATTAAATTTTGATTATATAGAATGATAGATTAGTTCAGTCAGTCGTTGTCGTAGACTCGGATGTGGTTTTTGTAACATATACTACCGCTCAAAAGTATTTCGCCACTTAATAAAGTACATTTTGTAAAAATCTGATTGAGTGAAATGACGTTATAATTATTTTAACATGTTTATTAATTATTTATAGACATAAGAATATACTTTTACCGGATTTATAAAGACCTATTATTATGCCACTGATCTCTAGGGTATTTTCTTAGTTTTACCCATTTTATTCAAAAAATAAAACACAAATGTGAAAAACAAAAGGAATAATATAAACTTTCACTGTAGTCTAGGTTTCTTTATTATAATTATGTATTCAAGAACACGCCGCTACAAAATATAAAAGAATGCTTCGCTCCGTTCCTCTCAAAACGCTGAAAGCCGACGCCGACATCGTTCGCCGCTCTGACACTGTTGCCAACAATATTGGTAGACTTTTAAGTACTGAGCTATGAAGAGCGTGTTTTCTATTTAAATGACATCAAGTAACTAACGCAAAGATATTTATAGTAGTTATTCTATATACAACTTGTGTTTAATTATCAAGAACTTCTTAAATACAAACATAATTGCGGCTTCACAGATTAACTTCTAAGAATTTCCGACATTCGGCGTTATGCAAACAATGAAACCTAATAAATGATCTCTTTAAGTATTGCTTGTAACTTAAACAAATTGCAGATGGCCAAATATTGAGCGGTAGACTTAAATATATCAACCAGCTACTTTACTTATGTGCTTTTTATTACTTTTTCATCGAATTAAAAACTTCTTCTAGATCCAAGGTGAAGATTCCGTTACCGCCTTGTCAACTGATGGTCCGTTGCGAATGATAACGCAAGGACAAGAGTTAACCATTGATTACGATGAACGTACGTTATATGATATGGGATTCAAGGATAATCAAGTAAATATTTTTTTTACTTACCATTAGATAGTATTTGTACCTTTAACACTGCAACATAACATAAAAGGAGCCACGATCCCGTGAGCCTTGAAAAGAGAGAGAGGAGGTTGACAAAGATCACGATATATCACCAAGGGGCCTCTCGTAAGATATCACGTGTATTTATTATTTTGTCAAACACTTTGTAATTTTATATTGGTGTTCTGTATTGATAATTAATAAAACATCGTGATTTTAATAGGCGACTTCTAAATGAAAAATAGATTATACTTTATACTTGTAGTTAAATATTTTAAGATTATATTTAGGAAAATTTTAAGATTCTTTGTAAGTACTAAAAATACACGTGAAGTTGGATGGGGGGACAGTCTTAAATCTTACTACATATCACCAGTGGGGAGGGGAGGTGAAAAAGTGCTAAATAAAGATCTTGTGATTAATGGACGACCTCAATGACATAAATACATGCATGAAAACAAAAAGATTGCTTGCAGTTTACTCTTTTATATTGATTACTTGTTAATCTGGTTGTGGGTGGCTGATAATTGAAACATATCCAAGTAATCTATATTTCTCATATTATTATTTTCTATATAGCTTGTTTTCGTATCCGTGGGCGTGGGCAGTCGGGGCGCATGGGCGGAATGGCCTTCTGCGCAGCCGGCACCTGCGCGTACGCGACTACCCACACATCTTTTACTGGATCCTACTTACTTCCATCAACTTTTTACTCTTATGCAAGCGCTCGGACAAATGAAGGAGCCAGCTACCAATGGGGTAAGATCTTTATTACCGAATGGTTACTAATGAAACTAAAGACTATTTTAGGTTATTTGCTCCTTTCTTACCTCTTGTGATTGTGATCCTGAAAAAACTAACTTGTATATTTTCAGGAACTTATGGCCCACACAAAGGCCCAGCTTCTCTCTCGCCGGGTCTGGGATATTTTACAAGCTGTACCCCTCAACCCAACTCTTTTAGAAGCGTTTCAAAATCCCTCCGAAAATAAATTGCCAGAACTTCTCGATCCAACGAGTCCTCAAAAACTCATGTATTCTTTACATATTATTGACAAATTGAGCTCAAATAATGGCAACCCTAATATTAAGGAAAGTCCTGGCATAGTTATAGCAAATGTTGATAAAACTGACGAAAAAACTGTGGAAAATTGGAACGAACTCTTTATAAAGAAGGGTGGTCTGCGATTGCTGTATGATATAATGATGACAGGTGGGTTAAAATTTACATAGGTTATTTTTTATGGTATAGCGGAAACGGAGCAGGTGGGTCTCCTATATGATAAGAGAAAACCGCCGCCCATGAACAACGGTGTCATAGTACGCGCATTGGTTGTGTAGCGGGCTTTTTACGCTACGTAAGCGGCATTTTTAAGGGCCTGTTTATAAGAATTTGGGTCATAATTAAATACATTCGTAACGTAAATCAGTAAATAGTTGTTTGTTATTGCTTCTTTGCAATGCATTCTAATAGCTTGCATTTCATTGTAGGTGTGCTCCAACGAAGCGACGACACTGAGTGGCGGCAAGACTGTCTGGCGTTGTTATTGCAACTGCTTTGTCGAATCGGTACCTTACCCTGTTCGGAATCGGGACAGACGCCTAAACTTCATCCAGTAAGTTTTATCGTGGTATACATAACTTATCAGCTTCGCAAGTAACGCATATGATACTTATTTTAATCTCTTAACCTACAACCTAGTTTGAAGCGGGTTCGAAGAATTTTCTTTAAGAAAAATTTCTCAAAATGATAAATATTTTTGATCACGAGTCCATCCAAAGGTTGCCTGCAAGTAATTGATTTGACCAAAACGGCGGCCATTGTACTTACATTTTTGATTTAATTTTCCAATCTCTGTATGTTTCTTTTGGTGTACAATAAATTGTCTTTTTATCTTACTGTATAAAACCGATAAGAAATTACTACAATCAAAGACTGCCCGACCTGCCCTCTTAATTCTTAAATCAACATTTAAATCTACATTTTATTGAAATGTTAGGCACTACTAGCCCTGATGAGCGTAGAAGTAACGACAGACCGCCTGATATCAATACTCTGTGAAGCAGCCACTGCTAAGGAACCCGTTACATATAAGACTGGATTTTGGGGAAGGGCACAGGTAAACTATGATCCTTAATAATGAACATTTAAAATTACTCAAGTATAAGATGCGACTTAGCGAAACATGTACTATTAAACCTGTAATCTATTTAATTCTCTTGTAATGTAGAAGAGAAGCATAACTTAATCATCAGAGGCTTTTTTAATATTTATAAAAAGCATGAACCAAGAGTAAGAATAATAATGATTTTGCTTTTAGGTATTTTCTTTTCCACTTTTTGGCTTTGTGCTTATATTTGCGTTCTAATTGTTTAACTCAACTGGTAGGTAGTACAACACGCCATGCGAATGTGCGTAGTCTGGGCGCGGGGCGGTGGCGAAGCAGCTGCGCTGGCTTGGGCACTGAGGAAGGCCGCCCCAAGGCTCTTACT
The DNA here is from genome assembly GCA_018230265.1 of Delias oraia. NCBI lineage: Eukaryota > Metazoa > Arthropoda > Insecta > Lepidoptera > Pieridae > Delias > Delias oraia. The sequence continues at coordinate 25,265 of DWCF01000275.1, read as the reverse complement.
TGATGATGCCGATCCGGCCGTGAGTATATTTTAACTATTGAATATATAATATAGAGTGGAACTCGATAACTTGAATGTCTAGGAAATTCTAAAAAAATCGAGTTAATGAGTTTTCGAGTTAACAAAAATTACTAGATAGGCTTTATTTGCTGAAACTTTGACTTATAAAGGTGCGGTTTATAATAATATTTTTCGACTTGCGGAGTTTAAACAGCAATTCGACTTATATTTATGGTACACAGTTATATAAATTTAAATGCACTACAAAAAACTAAACGGATTTCGGCCCACCCCAGGATCACGATCACCGCGACAATCACATCATGTAAAAAAAAAATTTAATAAACACATATAATAATAATGAAATCATATTTATTGCTATGATTTTGGAGAAGTCCAAGTAAGACGCCACAATGTTTATTTTTGAAAGGTTGCACCAAACTTCAAATCTTTTAACATTGTGTTGAGCATAATGAGGACAAAGTTTGTTGAAATAAAAAAATCTTAAAATGTCATATTAAACTGCTAAATCGACTTGCCATGAATTGTTGTGTATTCATTTAAATATTCTTTTTGTTTATGTATTCATATTATTTATATTATATGTATGTCTATAGATATAAAATAAAGTCGTGTTAGTTAACCTATTTATAACTCAAGAACGGCTCATCTGATGTGGCATAAAATTAGTGGGAGGTAGCTTTGAACCAAGGGGATATAAGAAACTTTTAAAGCGACTATAAAAATGGAGGATATGTTTTTAATGAATCGGTTTATCAGGTTTGGCTGGACCATTAGTAAAGTATATTTTATTCATATTAGATATAAGGTAAAGATGAGTATAATAAGTGTGCAAAGGCTCTTGATGCATTTTCACATATTCTGCGGTCCGGCCCTGGTACTCATGGTGCATTGTTATGTGTGGTCTAAGCTATAATATTTTCAAACTTTGATTAAACCTGCGCTTTTTTATGAAAACTAGGAGTAGGCAGTACTCTCGAATTTTTGTCTTGACGAAACGATATGTAAAGTTTTAAAATAACTGTTGAGAACGATGCTTAATAATTAATCTAAATTTCACCAGGTGCGCCGAGAAGCCGGGAGTGCATTGTACAGGCTTTGCGCGGGCGGAGAGGTGACAGTCCTAGCACCATTGCTGCAGCTTCTACTTCAACATTTGCCACGCGCTGCGGACATGAGGCCTCATCACCAACAGCATTATCATCATCAGGAGGTTTGTTATTTTATCAAGAATAAATAATTAATTCGGTAACATTTACACAACTACACTACACAACTTTGATAGTTTTTCAATAATAATATTATTTATTTTAAAAAAATATATTGTAGTACATTTTATATAGTATAGCGGACAACGGTGTAGATGGGTTTCCTATATGGTATGAGAACACCACCGCTAATGGACAACCGCGTCACAATATTTTCACTCCACTGAAGCGGTATTTTTAAGGGCCTTCGATATCCTCACTCATTCAGGGAAACACAGTACAAGCACAGTTTCAAGTACAACTACCATTTCATTCTGTGAGCCCGTGGCATGACTCCGGACGAGCCGGCCCAATTAGTGTATCAGCAAATGCTTCAGCATAGCTCTCTCCGACGGATAAAAAATATTTGTGAAAATAATCTGATTTAATTTAATAATTAAAAATCGCTAGGTCGTCCACCATCACGCTGAAGAGGGTAAAGAGCCTTATGGACCCGCGTGTCGCGACTACTTTTGGCTCGTTTGTCGATTAATTGATGGATTACCAGAAGATTTCTTTAAAGGTAAGTGGACTTACCCACTAATACAACTAATACATGTAGAATAGTTAGTGAATTTTTATTTTTATATTATTCAGAAGGGGCGTTTTCAGAAGATAGTGGAGCACCCGACCTCAATGAGTTGTGCGAACAGATAAGTTGTTCTTTAGAAAAACGGGAAATTATCGAGAAACGTTCAGAACCTTGCACGCCGGATGATGGACTGTACGGTCAGCTGAGCCTGCTCACGCATCTTTTGAAGCATCCTTTGACGTTCAAAACCTCTGAACCGGGTACAAGGACTTTAGAAATGGTAAATATTAAAAACGAGTTTATTACGAGTGAGTAAATAGTAAACTGGAAATGGATTGAAATATTTTTATTTATTATAAATACAAAAATGCAGCTCGTTGAACTTCCCACCGAGAAAACCGGTGAAACAAACTCAGTGAAAATAATAAACTATTGAATTGGTATCCTATTTGTATTTTTCTGGGACGTTCAATTATTGTTTAATTTACTGTAATTTCTGGAAAAGCAGCTGAAATACATTCAGACTTGGTAATATACATGAATTTTTTTTTAGATATTTGGCTTCTTGTTTGACGTCCCCAATCCGACTCAGCGAAATTTGCCCAAATGCAAGTCCCAAAAGTCTCGTGCTGCGGCGTATGACTTGTTAGTTGAGTTGGTCCGTGGTGCGCCTGACAACTATATGGTACTCTACCAGAAATTTATGGAACACCATAAACCCGGTATGTGGTAACTAAATTGTGAATTTGTCACTTTTTGTTTTATGATAAATATAGTAAATTAAAATGAAATAATAAATGTATTGATTATTTTTTTAACATTGCCTGTTGATATGAATATAGTAAAATGAATATTCTTATTCGAAAATAGTAGAATAGGAAAGAGAGTATTTGTGGCTGCATGAGTTATCACACTCATTTTACTTGAATTACATTAGGACCTGCATCATCATATCCGTGGGACTACTGGCCGGCAGAAGAATCGAGATCGGAATGCGGCTACGTTGGTCTAACGAATCTCGGTGCAACCTGTTATATGGCATCCTGTATGCAACATCTGTATATGATGCCACAAGCGCGCGCCGCCATTTTGGGAGCTGACCCTGCTAATAGCCGCCACGCCAGCACTTTACATGAGATGCAGCGCATGTTCGCTTACCTTATGGTATGATTTACAATACCATATACAGTGGGATCTCAATAACTTGAATGAAAAGGGAAATGCAAAATGACTTTCGAGATACATAGGATTTATTTACTTAAACTTTGACTTCTAATGGTGCGGTTTATAAGAATATTTTTTAAATTAGGGAGTAAAAGTTAAACAACAATTCGACTTAGATTTATGGTACACATTTATTTATATAAATTTAAATTCGCCAAAAAAACTAATTTATATTGCTATGATTTCGGAGAAGTCCAAGTAAGACGCCACAATATTTTACTATCTACGACTTACGGAGATTCGTTTTTGAAATTCTAGATATTAAATATTCTTATCAACGCCTCATAGGGAAATCACATTTTGATACCGCGTATTTAGAATTTCAGCGGAAGGGAATACATTTTCTTTTCGACTTAATGAGAATTACAAGTTAAGGAGATTTTACTGTATATAAAATATATTCAATAATCCTTAAGATTCTTTTAATTGGATAATTGAATCAACCAAAATGATATATCAAATTATTCAGTTATATAAATAATATAATAAATTACATATTTTAACAGGAGAGTGAGCGTAAAGCATACAATCCGAGAAGTTTTTGCAAGGTGTATCAAATGGACCATCAACCATTGAACACGGGTGAACAGAAAGATATGGCCGAGTTCTTTATAGATCTCGTCTCGAAGCTCGAGGAAATGACCCCGGAGCTTAAAAAGCTTGTCAAAACATTATTTTGCGGAGTCCTCAGTAATAACGTGGTGTCACTGGTAACTCATTATCTCTCTTCCTTACATATCAACAAATTATGTAACATATTTATTTGTAAATATTATTGAAACCATCTAGTTGCAATCTCATATAATTCTAAGTGTAAATACCACCCAATGGTATGAGATCTTGCTTAGTAAATGCATAATAATTTTGAAGGTGTTTTTATACTCCAGAAACGATGATTTTCAAAAAAAATATTTCGACCGACGCTTCTATTACATTGGGTTTTCTTATTTAACATGATTTATAAATTTTGAATTCTTAACGAGTTAGCGTTTTTGTCAACCAGTGTATTTAATTTTCATAAATTTTTTATAGGACTGCCCTCATGTTTCTCGTACTTTAGAAGAATTTTATACTGTCCGTTGCCAAGTAGCGGACATGCGTAATCTACACCAAAGCTTAGATGAAGTGACCGTTAAAGATACCCTAGAAGGAGACAATTGTTACACTTGTTCGCATTGCTCGAACAAAGTCCGTGCTGAAAAGAGGTAAGTTTGTATATATTTAAATATGCATAGATTTTTATGTAAATATCTGAGAGTATCAAAGGAATGCATTGAATTAATTTATAAAGCCCTATCCCAGATTCTATCTAAGGTTTAGAGATTTCTGAAAAATTATATTAAATTTACAGAGCGTGTTTTAAGAAGTTACCTCGAATACTCTGTTTCAATACGATGAGGTATACATTCAACATGCTTACAATGCTAAAGGAGAAAGTTAACACACACTTCTCATTCCCAATGAGATTGGATATGTCCGGTTATGTGGAGAAACATCTAATGCCGGCGCAGTACCAAGGTATGTTGAATCAAAGACAGAGATCATTATCGTTTGCCATATCTTTAAAAAGTGCACATAATTCAAGGTAAATGCATCCATTTAATATTAAACATACATTTTGGTTTTTTCGTTTATTTTAATATATATGTTATACAAAAATTAAATTTATATTATATTTTATGTTATTTGTAATTTTGTTACTCATCTGTTTTATTATTTTAGAAGAGAAAAGAAAATCAGCAGAACTAAGGAAAGACGTCGAGGGCAGCCCTAATACAGATAGCGAAGACAATTTTGAAGAAGAGCATTATGAGTATGATTTACTATTTATATAATTACTGATAGGGGTTCTGAAGTTTTCACTAGATTATAGTACTTCTATTATTCTTGTTATATATGTAATATAACAATAAATCTAACTGTATAAGTTTAATGCGCTGTGCGATCATCTATACTACGGGGTGTCTCAAAAGAAAGTTAATATTTATTTAGCTTAGTGCGTGAACGCAGCGAATCAGAGGGGCGCGGAGGTTATTTCAATTAGTAGATTGGCTTTGGGAATTCAGTTGCTATGGAGCTTTCCTCGGGAACAAACCGCGCGTTATGCGTATGAGAGTTTTATAAAAACGGTGATTCAGCGACTAGTACTCCAGCTTTTTGCCACTTAAATGATGCGCATCTTATGAGAAAATTGTTCAAAAAGTTTGAAGATAAGAACGCTGGAAAAACCAAAATTCAAGGTCATCAGTAACTAGAAAACGTAGAGGGTGTTAATCAATCTGTTTGTGTCGACCCGAACGTTTCAATTCGGAAGCGCGCAAGTGCCAATTTGCCTCCACTCGGTCCACACTTGATTTAACCGCTATGGACTTTGACTATGTCTTATTTTAAATTTAAAGTTTATATGAAAAAACCGTCTTCCCTGGCGTATTTGATAGAAAGTATCCGTTACGAAATGACAGCTTTCCCTGAGTCCACCTGGAGTGCCGTCATATGTATTTTTATTGCCCCATTAAATGATTCATGAACGCGGGGGTCTACATTTGGACAATATTATTTTTAAGAACTAAATTCCCATATTATATAATAATGAATAAACATTTTTCGATATGTGGCTTACTCTTTTGAAACAATCCATTAAATATAAACTTTCTTTTGAGACATTCGATTAAATAAAGTAAATAAATTGAATACGCCTGAAACATCTCTCAATGGTTTAATGTGTATTTTAGATATGAGTTAATCGGTGTAACGGTACACACGGGCACAGCTGATGGTGGTCACTATTACTCATTTATTCGGGACCGTGAACGGACTCAGCATGACCGATGGTTGCTGTTCAACGACGCTGAGGTCAAGCCATTCGATCCGGCGCACATCGCTGCCGAGTGCTTTGGAGGAGAGATGACGGTAAAATTATACATTAATTTGTCACCAAAGATTTTTAAGCGTTATTTACATTTTAAGTTCTACGCATCTTATGAATTATTGGTACGTATTTAGATTTTCAAGTGATATCATTATATTTCAGAGTAATGTTACATTTTAAGTTGTAGAAATGTTATAAATTATAGGTAGGTATATAGATTTTCAAGTGAATTTATTGAATGTTTTGTATTTCAGAGTAAAACATACGATTCCGTTACGGATAAATTCATGGACTTTTCTTTTGAAAAAACAAACAGTGCTTACATGTTGTTCTACGAACTCAGCCCGCCTCGTAATCATCGTAGCTCTGATTCAGGACAACAGGAGGAGGCACAGGTTGGCGTTAAATTTTTAAAATGCTTAGTAATTCTCTTGATTTTAACTGTAATTGTATTGCTTATGCGTAGTTATTATTTAAAATAATGAAGAATGAATCTTTTACTATATGTATACCGAAAAATTTATTAACTTATTGAGTATTTCTTCAACAGTCTTCTACTGCAGAAGAAAGCCAATGTTCAAGCGTAGACCGGCGAAATAGTGATGCAGCATCCGAGATACAGCTGCCACCTGAACTACTTAACTGGATCTGGGATGATAACATGCAATTTCTTCACGATAAGAACATATTCCAACATTCTTACTTTACGTAAGTTGTCAACATCAGGTTTTTTTAAACTATTGAAATCTTTATAAAAATAAATTCTATAACTCTTTAAATTATTTCAAAAGGTCATAAAAGAGGAAATTATACGAACCGTAATATATTAATTGTATCTGTAAAAAATAATAATTTAAAAATGTTTTATTTAGGTTTATGGGCCAAATGTGTAGCTCCGTACCTCAATCGCTTCTGACGCTACGTCCGGAGGTCACCGAAGTTGCAGCACGACTCTCCACTTCATTTTTTATTGAAACTTTTATTCACGCTAAAGAAAAGGTACATAGTTGTGATTATTTGTATATTAATAATATTGTGTGTATAATTCTACTAAAAAGAATCGCACAAAAAAAAGTTTGTACAATTAAGAAATATTCATTAATTTATATCTTATGTATCTTTTGTAGCCGACAATGGTGTCTTGGGTAGAGCTAGTCACAAAGCAGTTTAACGCGTCCGCTGCCGCTTCTGAATGGTTTATGGGACATATGGCAACCGATACCTGGTGGCCGATGCAGGTGAAATAAATATTTGTCATTCATCCATTTATTTTTCCTATGAAAATTATGGTTGTTTAAAAAAATAGCTTAACCAATAATTGTTGAAATCGTCATTGTATGCAGTGAATGTTGCGCTAAACAAAAAGTTATATGAAAATTATTTTTTTATATATTACTAGTGTCCCAGTACGTGCTGCGCTATGTATAAAAAATTTCAATTTGACAACAAAAATGATCCGCCATATATTGAACTCACTTCTTACAAAAATGTGATAAATGAAGAACCGCTTGATCAATTGCAAACTTGAAACCATGTTTTGAACTTGTCTTCATACCAAACAAAGCTAAACATTTGGTTTCGACAGATGAGCCCGTTTTTGAGTTATTACAACAAAAAGTGGCTCAGATTTTTATACATATAATGAATTGACGATTAACCTTTTCTTAATTGGGGTAGATTTTTTGACTGAATGCGGCGTAATTGCAAGTGTAACTAATATTATGTTGCTTTTTTTCAGGTTTTAATTAAATGCCCCAATCAAATGGTTCGCCAAATGTTTCAGAGGCTATGTATGCATGTAATACAAAGATTAAGGTAAAATTGAAATACAAATGGTTTTTATTTAATGTGTTTCGAATTGTATAAAATGTATTATTTATTTTGTAGGTCTAGTCATTGTGCTTTGTATCTACAGGAAATGGAAGATGGGGACGATTGTAGTAAATTGGGAGAAACAAGTTGTGTTACTAGGTTTATAAGAATGTTGTTGTCTTTGGTAAGTATTGGTTTACTTTTGTGTCTATTAAAGTACCATGTACATATAATTATATATATATATATATATATATACAGCGTAAACTATATAACGACACTGAAGGGACTGTGCATTTTGTAGCGTTATAAAGAGTTGTCGTTAAATGGAGAGAAAAAAAGGTGGATGGAAGACAAGCTAAACCAACTAAGGCCAATTGATTTCGACGCTTTAGGGAGTTTGTCGTTAAATCGAGGGACGCTACACGGAGTTTACGCTGTATATATATTTATAGTATAGTTGACAACGGAGGAGCTGTGTCTCCTATATGGTAAGCGAACACCGCCGCCCGTAGACCGCGCCACACATCGCGCTTGTTGTAAAATCACTAAGACGACGAATAGAGTTGACTGTATCTAATTTTAATTTTGAAAATTATTTTCGTTTTTTTTAGATGGAGTCAGGTGCACGTTCACACTTACGCCACCTGACGGAATATTTCAGTCTGCTGTATGAGTTTAGTAAGATGGGTGAAGAAGAAGGCCGATTCATGTTGCGTGTCAATGCCATATCTAGTATGGTAAATTTTTATCTCGGACAAAATTCTAACACGGTACGTTTACGATTACGTTACTTGTAATTTATCTAAGAATCTACTCCGCTTTACCCATAACTAATCTGGTTGGTGTGTCAATTCATTCTCAAGTAGCTGATCAACATTTTTACAGCAGTATTATTTTAATTAAATTAAAAAACTTGAAATAAATATTTGATTTCAATTATTGATTTATATTTTTTGTATAAATACATATATACAGTGGGATCTGTAACACGAATGTCAAGGGAAATGCAAAATAATTCGAATTAATGAGTTTTCGAGTTAATAAGAATTTCGAGATGCATTGGATTTATTTACTAAAATTTGACAAATAAAGGTGCGGTTTATAAGAATATTTTTCGACTTGTGGAGTGAAAGTTAAACAACAATTCGATTTAGATTTATTGTACACATTTATTTATATCCAGATTAATTACAGAGCAACAATCTAGTTATTACTTGTTGATACCTTCTAATAAAATAGTGAACCTTATATACATTTAAATGCATTAGAAAAAAGTAAACGGGTCTCCGCCTGTATTAGGACACGATCACCGAGACATAATTACGACACCAAGACGCCACAATATTTTACTAACTACGACTTACGGAGTCTCCATAACCTAACATAACAAAAAATTGAGTGACATATTAGACTCTAATAGCGTGTCTTGCTCTTTACATCTCTTGTATATAGACAATACATACGTACCTAGTTTATAATGAAACGTGCATATATATAAATCTTATATACAATGTATAATGTATGCAGCATAAATTGCAAGTTACAACAACAACATTTTGATTTACTATAGTAAAGTGTGGTAGTTATGATTATTACTTGTTGCAGGTGGAGTCACCAACAGAAGAAGCATGTAGTAGTGGCAGTGGTAACAATGAAACAGTGGGAACAGGAGACAAATTACGTCCCGGTGCCTTAGACAAGATGGTTGCCCTCGTGGCTGGTTTACTGGAACGCTCGAGAGATACGTCTGGGCATCTATCGCTAGCTGATTCTGATGCTAAAGCTCTCCTACATGCAAAGGTACATTATGAACTGTAGCTAACATTTTCGACACTCGCCAAGAATTTCTTGTATTCCTGCGAAATGGACTTTATCATCTTACCTTGATAACTGTAAAGAAATTTTTCCTATAGGGGTTTCCATTTCTTTACCAACAAACCCGAGACTGCTTGAATTTGCAACAAACGCGTTCACTGATATTCGCATTGTGTCGCTGGAACGAGCCAATCGCGCAGAAAATTGTCAACATGATCTTTCAAGCCATTGCTAAACACTCTGAAGTAAGTTTTTATTTGTAATGAATATTACATATTATTATTAAAGAGTTTTTATATAGTGAATAAATAATGGCTGCAACGCACCCGCGGCTCTGCAAGGGCTAGGGCCGTCCGTGGGCGGAGGAATGCTTGCCCCGGTTTAAACGGTGGCTAGGTGCCACCGTTAAAAAAAATACTTTTTATATTTATAGAAGCCTGAAATATTCAGTCAGTTTAGCTGCTACATGCAATAAATTATAGCATTTGTTTTGCAGAGCTGTGGTCCTTTTTTTAAGTTGATAACGCTGCTAGTAGAAGGCAGTGGGGGCGGAGCGGGTGCAGGTGGCGCCACAGGGGGCGGAGGGCTACCCTGCTTCACACATCTCGTGCTGGCGCGATTGTGGGACCTCGCAGACGTGTGTCCACATGCGGCACTCGAGTGGTTGGCTATGCAGGTACACATTGAGGGCACTTTCTTATATACAGTGGAATCTCGATACCTCGACCCTCGTGTAGTTGAAGTCCTCAAGAAGTCGAGCATTATTATTAGATGCTATTCACTTCCATTTAACTTGAACAAATTATTATTTCCCTACGAGGCCTTGCTAAGAATATTTATTCTCTGTAACTCGAACTTCAAAAACGGTTTTAGTAAGTAAAATAATGTCGCGTCTTGCGTGTCTTGAATATGTCGTAGTGATCGTATCCCACCTTAATTCGATATCCGTTTAGTTTTTATAGTACATTTAAATATATATAAATAAAAGTGTACCAAAAATCTGAGTCGAAATGTTATTTTACATTTACGCCACAAGTCGAAAAATATTCTTATAAACCACACCTTTATAAGTTTTAGCAAATAAATCCTAGGTATCTCGAAATTCTTGGTAATTCGATAATTCATTAACTAGAATTTTTATCATTTCCCTTGGCATTCGAGTTATTGAGATTCCACTGCAATGAGAATAATGTAAATAGTTTTTCTACTGTTATATAAATGCGTCTGTATAAAAGTGTGCTTTAATAATTTGCTTTGTTTAATGAAGTCAACATTTATTTTAAATATAGACTTTTATGTTCTAAAAATATAATATACTTTTGTTGAGCGCTTAGAATAGATTTTACTTTTATGACAACTGTGTAGTGACTACAATATAACAATAATTTATTTAGTTATCTACTTGTAGAACTTTCAATAAAAATCTGTAGATATGATTTTCTTTCATTCAGGTTCCTCGTAACAAGGTGGCGCATGCGTGGGCTTTACGAACAGCAGATAGGTGGGTGGAGGCCCAACTATTGGCTGCGAGTGCGGCTCGTGTGCGTGCCGCTGCCGCATTATTGCTTGTCGCGTTAGTTCCTTCACAGCACTTCAGAGCCGGTTATGCCCGTTCCAGACCTCATCCACATCACCCCGCTAAACTACCAGATACTGCACATCATACGCTGCATCAGGTATGTAATTGTACAATGCTGGGGTCACACTAACGAGTAATGACATTAATTATCGCGATATTGGACATCAACCATAGGTGTAACCACAACCCAACGGGCTAATTTAGCAATGCCATTAACAATGCCATTTGGCGTAAGGTAGCTAAAGTGGTAGATCAAAGAGATTAACGCGAGAATTGATGCGAGCAGAAAAATATATTGAGCATTCATGTTGAGTGTTGAAGTGTAGCCAACCACTTTCGATGCGGCAAAATTTATCGTAATAATTATCCAGATAATGGACATTGACGTTAAACACTAGTGCGGCCCCACAATAAGGACGAAGAAGAGCTAAGAAAAAATTCAAAGGCTACTAAGTAATGCCTTTGATATATATTAAATTAAATATAAATATGTATGTTGCAAATAAAGATTTAAATTGCCTTGGTTATATAATGTTACGGTAAGATCGTTGTTTTAGTAAATGTTTTTACAGTGGAATCTCGACAGCTTGAACAGAGTTTAGTCGAAATCCTCATCAAGTGGAAAACAATTCTATTCTCTTCCGCTGATCCTCTAAATACGTGGTCACCAATTAATTAGACTTTGTAACTCGAATAAAATGTTATTTCCCTTCGAGGCATTGATACGAATATTTATTCTCCGTAACTCGAATGTCAGGAACGAGACTACGTAAGTCGCTGTTAGTAAAATGTTGTGGCGTCTTACTTAGACGTACATTTTTTCTAGTGTATTTAAATTTATATAAACAAATGTGTATCATAAATCTAAGTCGAATTGTTATTTAACTTTATCTCCTAAAGTCGAAAAATATTCTTATAAACCGCACCTTTATAAGTCATGTATCTCGAAATTCTCGTTAACTAGAAAACTCATTAACTCGATTTTTTTTCATTTCCCTTGGCATTAGAGTTATCGAGATCCCACTGTGTAAAGTAAGAAAAGTGAATGTATAAGATTTATTGATATGATATACTTTATTTTAAATATCGTTGTATTCACAAGTAAAATATAATAGGAGATTCGTAGAAGAAAATATTTTTTTTGCTATTGGCTATAGAATAGTCTGTCTTATTTAAAACTCTGAATGTCTAAATTTATCTCTATTTTAAGGTATATACACTGCTGCTTGGTAAGCTTAAAGCAGCTCGTAAGTACACGGACATCGCAGTACATGGCTCTATTAAGCTCACGGCGTACTTTGGTGTGATGACTCATTGTGTGGTTAGCCGAGTAGAGAAGCTTATGGTGAGTTGATTGGTAAAATATTATTTTACACCCGCTTAGCTCGAATCATTGTAATCAAGACTTTTTTTATGTTATAGCTGATAACGGAGCAGGTGGTTCTTCTATATGGTAGGATAACACCGCCAACCATGGATAACCGCGCCACAGTCCGCGCATTGGTTGTGGTGTCGGCTTTTTACGCCACTTAAGTGGCACTGCTTCAAGTACACGTACCATTTGACGCTGAGTATTTTCTATGCCCGTTCTATCACCTCGGACGAGCCGGCTCAATTCGTGCGTCCGCATATGCTTTACTAGCGTGGCTCTCCCAAGGGTGCGACAGTATTAAGACACTCGCCCGGCCACTGACAGCCCTTCTGGAGACCGAATAAATTATAAATTAAATTATGATTTATAATTGTTCGGACCGGGATTCGAATCCATTATTTTTCACCTTATGGTAGACTTAATAAACCACTTAGCTAGGAGGCTCTCTTGATTTAGATTAAATTCAATTTAATTTTCAGTTTGGTCAGTACTTTATGGACCTCTGGGACCTGTATCACCCTGGTATTTCGGAACCCTCCGTTGCCGTCCACCCAAACAAGCAAGCGTTGATAACATTCTGGCACACCGTGTGTGTCGATTGCCAGGACAATGTACAGCTAATAGTCTCGAATCCTAGGGTCATCAAGCATATAGCCTTTAATTATATCTTGTGAGTATATATAAATAATAATGCCTTTTATTCAGATATTACGAAAATGTCCTTTCAGTAATTTAATATAATGGCACTACATATCTGTTTGTCCCTTTAGCGAAGGCATATCTGTCTCCGCAAAGATATGTTTCTAGCCGTCCTTGTATATAAACTGCCTAACATTGTTTTTATCTCATTGGCACAGCGTATGAATATTTTTTTATGATATAACGGACAACGGATCAGGTCTGTCTCCTAATGGTAAGAGAACGCTACCGCCCAAAGACAACCGCGCCACAGTCCGCGCATTGATTGTGTTGCCGGCTTATTACGCAGCTTAAGCGGCACTTTTTAAGGCCCTCCGATATCCTCACTCACTCAGCGAAACCCAGTATAAGTACCGTTTCACGCTGAGTATTCTGTGAGCCCGTGGTATCACTTCGGACGAGCCGATTCAATTAGTGCGTCAGCATGGCTCACCCACAGGTGCGACAGTATTAAGCCATTCGCTAGGCCACTGTCAAGGCCTTCCAGAGACCGAATGAATTATAAATTAAATTGATACCTCTGGCTTCATGGTACACTTTTACTATTAAGCTACGATGCTCTCAAACATTACAAAACATGTCTCCTTTCGCTTCATTGCGTTGTAAATAGTCGATAGAAGTTTTCATGTTTAATAATGTATGAAATAAAAACAGAGCTGATCACGAAGACGGTGAAGTGGTGGCGTACAACCGCACAATGCTTCCGCCGTATTATGCGCTACTGAGACTCTGTTGTCGGCGATCTGCCGCGTTCGCACGCACGCTCGCTCAACACCAGAACATACACTGGGCGTTCCGGAATATTGCGCCACATTCTCATTTGTATCCGGCTGCTGCTGAGGAATTACTCAGGTATTTATTCGAAGGAAAGCAATATCAGGTGCTCCTGGTATTAAAGGGATTAATCAATTACCAAATCCACCAATTATAATAGGTAAATAAATAAATGGATTTTGCTTGTAGTGATTTGGAACAACATTTAATAAAACCCAATGAGTTTCTCTGCAAATAAAGAAACGACATTTAATTTTTCCAATTACAATATCGTTACCAAATCAAAACTTTTACAATATCTTTTCACCACAGACTACCATAGCCATATCCATCTGCGTATGACAGGTGGATATATGCAACACCCAAATTAAAGAAAAATATAATTTGTTTATATAAGTATAATTATAAAAAAATTATAATGAAAGCATGGGCTGTAATAGTATTATAAATTTGGTCATCTCCAATTAATGATCTTGGGTTTCCTAATTCATAAATTTTTATCTATTTGTAAAAAATTTCCATGAATTTTTTTAAATAAAATTACAATTTTGATTTTACAGCATTAACTCGAACCTGGTTTAATCCAAATCTTCATTAAGTTGAAAAAAATGTTACTCCCTTTCGGTGAACCTCTAAGTACGCGGTATCTCTAATTAATTAGACTATAAATCGAACAAAATGTAGTAAAATTGGACTTCTCCGAAATCATAGTAATAAATATGATTTTATGAATTAATAAATGTGTTTGTTAAATATTTTTATTTTACTTATGCGTTTTAACAGCGTGATACCTTTATATAAATTTAAATGGACTAGATAAAGCTAAACGGATCTTGGTGTCGTGATACGTTTAGTTTTTTATAGTGCATTTAAGTATATATTGCTTAAATTTTACTCTACAAATATTCTTATAAACCGCATCTTTATAAGGCCAAAGTTTTAGCAAATAAATTCTAGATTAAGAAAACTCATTAACTCGATTTTTTATCTCCCATGACATTCGAGTTATCGAGATTCCATTGTATTTCCATTTAAAATGAAAGCTTAGAAATCTATTTATTTTTTAGACTAGCCCGTATCCTGGCAGCCCGTGGTGGCGGTGCAAACAGCAGTAGTAGCAGCAACGCCTGCAACACAACGAATGGCAGTGAACTCGACGAACGGGAGGCTGCTGCCTTTAGACGAAGTACTTTAGCTGCCTACTTACAGGGTATTCATTTATATCCCGTAGTGGAGGGCCGCTCAAGTAACATCTTCACTATTGTGTTCGGTACTCAAACTAAGTATTTAGAGAAAACTTACAATAAATTAAAATGTATACAAATATCTTTTATCTTTAGAACTATCCCGTAGAGCAATTTGCATAATGTTTGTCTAATATTCAGCTTTACGAAATACGATTTAGTAATTCTAATAATACTTGTCAGTGATTTGAAAGATAACCTTGATCGGCCCTGTCTAGTATTTGTAGTTCTTTTCAGAAATATAAAATGTTGTTATAAGTTTTTAACATTATAGGTCTAAATGGTCGGACATCATGGACGACATTAATATCTGCCTTCCGAACGTTGGTCGAGAACGGTGACGATCGATTATACGTAGTCTATAATGGAGGTTTACAAATGACTTTCGAAGTGAGTAAAATATTTTTAATTTTTTATCTCTTAGAAGAAATTGCTAAACCTAATGTCAGTTTTTTTTAATTAAGTTGTTTTCAATAGAAAACTTTTTTTTAATTTAGTGGACAACTGGGCAGGAGAGTCTCCTATATGATAACTAAAAACTGCCGCTCATGGACAACCGCGCCATAGTCATTTTAAGCGACATTTTTAAGGACACCGTTTCAAGTACAACAACCTTCCCACTGGTAGCTACTTTCACTGTATCACTGTCCATCAGCATTTTCTTCAGCATGGTTTCTGCCACGGAAAAACTCCAACTTGCAAAGATAAAAATCTTGGGGATCAAACTCAAAATCATTTATTCAGATAGGTCCCAAAAGGGGCACATTTGCAAGTCAATTTACAACAGTAAAACTACCATTGCTTTGGAAGATATATCTGTACGAGAAGAAGGAACAAGAAACTCATAGGGTTTAATATTTTTTATCTCCAAATTTACAATAGTTTATTTTCATCGTTTTCAACTTGATGTTTGTCGTCCCACAACTGAGCGTTTTTGAGGCATTTTGTGCCCCGCACCACCAGTCTGTTCAATCTGCTGTCAGCATATATCCAAGCCAATACGACTTGGGGACCTTCAAGAATTGCATACATATACCTTAAAGGACGATAACGCAACCGCGGCTCTGCAATAGCTGGGGGTGTTCATGGGCGGAGGACCGCTTGCCTTAGATTCCTGCTCGTTTGCTACCGTTTGTATAAAAAAATATGTTTGATAGATCAAATTTAAAATAAGCTTTGTATAACTAATATTACAGGCACTGCACAGCTTACACGCGGTGTACGTGGAGGGCGGAGCGGGAACGGGTGCGGCCACGTCCGTAGGCGACAGCGTGCGCGGGGAATTGACAGCGGCTCTGCGTTGGGCAAGAGCGCTTTGCCGCACGCTGCGTACACGCCGCGAGCCCAAAGAGGCACGGGCCTTGCTTCTGGCATGCAAGGATTGGCCGGAGTGTGCGCGCCGGTTGCTCACGCTACTTAACTTGCATCAGCGTTCTGCGTTGTTGCCCCGTGCAGCACTTGGTTAGTAACTAGCGTCACACTTAATGTTCAGTGTAATATTATCATGAAGTACACATCACCCCCAATATTATACCATATAATAATACCATATTGAATCCTTTTAAATAGATTCATGAAATTTTCTTATTTTTTTTTTTATTTTATTGCGGATAACAGAGCAGATGGGTCTCCTATATTATAAGAGACAACCGCGACCGAGACCGCCGCCCGTGGACAACCGAGCATTGGTTATGTTGCCGGATTTTTGCGCCACTTAAGCGGCATTTTTAAGGGCCTCCAATATCCTCACTCACTCAGCTAAAGTTACAGTGCAAGTACGGTTTCACATTGAGTATTCTGTGAGTCCTTGGTATCACTTGAGACGAGCCGGCCCAATTAGTACGTCAGCATGTGCTTCAGCAAGGCTTTCCCACGAGCATGGCACAGTAACTTAAACAAGTATATAACTTTACAGCATAAACGTTATTTAGGGAAAAATTCGTTTTAAAAAGACATTAATAGTACTTTTACATTAACAAAAATTAATCTCGATGTACTTTGAATTCTTCTAAATTCATTATTCATAAAGCAGTCTCAACTAAATAATCAAGTCATTTGACTCACTTATTAATGATACCAATAATACAAGAGTTACACAGAAAGTTAAACAATAATTCGACTTAGATTTATTAGGGTATTTAGAAGTTCAGCGGAAGGGAATAGCAATTTGTTTTTCGATTTAATTAGAATTTCTCCTAAACGAGATTTGAATTAATGAGAATCCACTCTATATATTTTCAGGTGTCCTCCGTGAATTAGTTATGATAGGTGGTGGAGCAGCCTTGGGCGCGTTGGTACCTTTAGCAGCGGATGCACACGCGGCAGCGCGCACTCCTTCCCGACCGCGTGCACGTACTCGCTCGCACACGCACGCACCGCCGCCTCTCTATAGACCTTACCATAAATTTATAGGTATGTATGATTTACATTGGACAGACTGGTACGAGCCTTGGTATTTCCTATTTTCTTGTATAGGGTAAATACGTGGACAATCCTTGCCCGAGAGAGACAAGATTGATGCTCTTGAGATGTGGTGCTAGAGACGCATGTTTAATTGCAATGCATCGATCCTGACATAGCTGCAAAAAAAAATTCTCTCATCCGCACTAAATTAGCAACGTATTCTGTCATTTTTGGCCACACAGCACGCCGCGTGGATGAGAGCTTAGAAAAATTTATTGTAATGGGAGCACAGAAGTCAAAAATCGCGAGAGCGTTCACCAACAAGATGGTCCGATTTAGTTAAAGACCCGTCGCCCTCGAAATTCTACATGCTCGTAAGAAATGCGCTTGATAGAATCGAATGGCGGCAGATCTTCGCTCCAAAAGTAACCTTAGTGCTGATCACGATACTCAGTTATGAGGGACCGACTTAAGAAAGAGAGATGATTTATTTTAAAATTTTTAGTCATTGCAATAACATGGTAACTGCTTGAAGTCATAATATTGCATCAGATTTAGTTATACTTGTAACCATAAATTTCTTTCCTACAAGGTAAGATTGTGTTTTGATGTTCTATAACAATTGTTTCAATACAGATACGTGCTGTCGTGTAGCTCGTAATCAACGCTGCATGTCTGAGCAGTTGGTGCTGTTATCAGCACTTTGTGCTCTTGAAGCTGTACCACTACGGTTCAACTATTTCGCCGCCTTTTGGAGAGATATCGCGAACACACCTGTACGTATAATACAATACTTGTAGGGCTTAAGATTCAACTTTCTTTGTGTGACAAACTTAGGAAATGAAACTATGTGTGGTCTGTGCAAATATCTATTGGACACTAAAAAATAAAAACATCACTTTTTCATTGTGGAATCCTAGTTCATTCTACTTTTATTACAAACACAATTTTATTTTTCAAATAGGATAAGGGGCACTTTTGCAAATCAGTTGACAAGTAAAGCTACCCTAGCTTCGGATGATATACCTCTATGAGAAGAACCAACAAGAAACTAGAGTTCAACTTCTTTTTATAGCCAAATCTAATTATTTAATAAACAGTTGGTTTATTTATATTTGCTAGTGTAAAAATACCAGTTAATGCTTGTGCAGAAGTTTCCATGCATCTTTGTTTTCCATGTATTGCTTTATGTTATAATAAGCTGTCTTCATTAAAGTATTTTTACAAGTACAATTGTGCTTCCCCATATCATCCCATGGATGTCGTAAGAGGCGACTAAGGGACAAACCGGAGGGTGGGCAACAGCGTCCTCCGCGTACTATAAAACCTAATTGCGATCGCCAACCCGCCTGCCAAGCGTGCCGCTTATGGCAAATACCCCCCATGGAGGTTCGAAGAGGAGGTCTATGTCCAGCAGTGGACGTCCTACGGCTGAAACGATGAATGGTGTAAAAAAGCAACTCTATTTGTGATACAAATATGTCACATTTTAAAATAAATTTGTTTTTTTATTTAGGCGGATGCAAAACTTGAAGAAATGCTTGTCGAGTGCAGTATCTTATCCGAATATATTGATGCAGTTCTGATCGACGAACGAGAATCTTTAGAGGATCCTGTTATTTATGAATTTATGCAGCATTATTACCCTAAGGTAAAAATTTACAATCATGTTTATCTTACATACGGCGTTGTAATGAAATCCGTGCTTTGCTCAGATCCGATTTCAGCTTTTTAAGTTGCCAAAGTTAAGGGCGGCCTTACGGGATCCTCACTCTATCTGCTATAAGATGTTCAAGTATTATTTAGTGTTCTGTAAGTCCAATTATGGCGTAATATTTTGGTACCGCTTGGAACCTATATGGAGGAGAAACTCGGAAAGGAATCCGGTACGCGTTATATCGCGGTAGCTTACAAGATTCTTTTGTATGCACTTTTGATGTGTATTGTAGGTGTGCGGCACCAGTAGTGAAACTGGAGTGATTGAGGCGCTAGCGGAGGAAGTAGGCGGGAACGGACGTGTATTAGGACGGTTACGCGCATTGCTGTTGCTTTCGGCTGGTCCACTGCCGCCTGCCACAGCCGCCGTGCTACAGAAGGCCTTAGCCGCCCTAAGGCTACGCTCCTCAGACACGACGGGTAATAATTACCATATTGATTTTAATTTTAGAGGTAATGCGTTACGCTTTTACAATAGGATCCTAAAAAACGTTCGGATTTTTCTGTAAATAAGTTTAAAAAACTGTTTAGGGGGGTTCTGTGATAAAGCATACTATAGTGTTAATAATTATAGTAAATGATGTCATGCTTGGGTATGGATCACGCCAAAGTCAATTTCTATTAACTGATTTCGACGTTTTAAATCGAGATACTTTACATGGAATTTAAACTGTTGTTTTACGTAGATATATTCTTTTTGACAAAGTACTCATTCATATACATAAATCTTATACTCTTAATGTGTATCGATTTCAAAATATTATTCATATTGTAGTTGAAAATTATGTTTCTAGACGAGGAACCAGTTGAAGGTGCAACATCAACTGAGGCAATAAGCGAAGTAAGCCAGTGTCAATCTCCTGATGGTAGCGAGGCTGACGAAACCTTAGAGGACCTTCCTCCCGACTCAGACGACTCGGCTGACGAAGAACCGTCCGCGTCGTGCAGGCCCGTGGAGTACAGCGCGCAACTAACAGAAGCCATCGAGGCTCTCGCAGATCGTGTCAGACACCTCCTGCCCGAATGAGTGTCGGTCACCCCGTGGCGACTTACGTCACGAACATTGAACATGTTTAACGTATAGTAATGTACGTAAGTGTATACGTGAATTGGATATCGAATTCGGACTTTCATATTACGTGCAAAACTAATCAATGCAGTTTTACTAGCACTTGGGAATCTTAAATATCTATATCTTAATAAAGGATTTGTGTTCTAATTATAGGCCTTGAGATGTGTTTATAATACTATACTTAGTGTAAAATGACCGCTTCCGTTAATTAAACGTCAGATTACGTTAACTTTGAAGAATAGTTCACAATGAGGGAAACGCCAAATTAATTATCGAATATGACGAATTATCATTACAATTTTAGTAAATAGCGTTGTACTGAAAATGCTCAAAAATGATATAAAGTACAACTTTGTATTTTTTTATAAACGTCCATTCTGAATCATAATAGAAGTGAACAAGGTTTAATTATGGAAGTGGACTTTTTAAACCCAGTATCTATTATCGTATAAAACCGTTTTTGAGACGATTTGACATATTCTGTTATATTATTATATATGTATGTATAATGTCGTTGTTGTTTACTTGTTTGATAAATTTGTAAGTAATGACGTTCGTAAAATTGGTGTTAAGCATCTTTTAAGTATACATTCCACATCACATTTTTTTATGAATTTACTTGGATTAAAAATAATTTTATTATCTCCAATCAAAATTATAGGTTCACCTGTGTGTGAGGGGTGGCAACTCAGAAATATGTCAACTTGTTAATCCCACCTATATAAAATTTATATGAATGTTCTTTTACAAATGTCTATATTTAAATTATAAAATGTCATTAAATAATTTATTTATCTGGACCGAACCCTATAAAATGTGCGTAAGATTTTTAAAAATTAGTTATATTGTTTTAGTTGTAATAAGTCCAAAATTGGCCTGAGCATTTATCTAAATTATTTTAATTTCTGTAACTATGGGTATACATAATTTTTATTAAGACTGTTTTCGAGTTTAGTGTTTATATTTAATTTAGTGAAACAATCCAAAAAAAAAGTTTTGTTAGGAACTCCTAAAGGCAGATATGGTCTGAGAATCTCTTGGCTTAAATAAGAAAATTGTAGGCAGCTTTATTAAAAAGGTAATATTCCTGAAAATTTTATTGTTGCTTGAATAAGACTATCTCTCTTACATCATCTCATCCACTGTTTAAAATAAATGACGTAATGTATTACTTTTTTAAATTATGTTACGGCTGTGAATGGTTTCTTAGTTATGTTTCAAAATTTTGTAACTACTAAAAAGAGCTTTGCATGTCGAAGGATTATTTTCACAAAATGTTGGTCAAATTACTATGGCAATGACTAAATCAGTCAAATTTATAAAAGAATGTGAGCTGAACAAAATGTTTTCATGTATTAATATAATTAGTATTTTTTTGTCTTATCTAATCTCTTAAATACTTTGTAGAAAATGTAGTAATCAAACTATTTTCTTTATGACAATGATCTTTTAAATGTACAGTTTGATGTGAGCCTGTTAACACCAAGCTTCAATTATTTTTTCTGTTTGAGGTTATTACATTTTCTTGTAAATTGTTTCATAGTAATAGGGACAATAGTAATTTGTAACGTGTCCCTAATTACATTTACTAAATAACTTATGCTTTTCAGGTTCCGAGTACCTAGATATAGTAACGCTAGACTATGTTACAGTTAAATGAACACAATACAATAATTCATGGTCATTTTGAAATTATTATTTTACTGTAACACCCTTCAAAATATGATATCATTGAATATTACTCTAATTTTGCTTGATTAAAATAACATTATGATTTTAGAACAATTATTTTTATTAAATAGTTGTTTTGATTATTAAAAAGAAATATGATTGTGTCTTATAATAATGATAATGGCATTCTGCTCCATATCAAAAATTCATTTTGAGCTAGCAGTAATTACAAGAAATCCATAGGTAATTAAGAGTCACACTAAGCAATAATGTTAGTCTCATAAATATTAATCAGAATCACGCTGCTTCTAAGTTTAATTATAAGCATTTATTGAATATTGGATACATTGTTAGTCACTGTCGATTTTGTAAAAGGGTTATGATGTAATGCGGTGCTAACAATCAGAGTTGAGCGAATGGTTATTGAAGACAAAATATATAATATTTAATTTTTTCCTGATTTTAGAGCTTATTTAATATATTACATACTGTAGCTACATACTGTAATTATTTTATTATCTATAAGTTTTAATTTAGATTCAGTCGCAAAGAACTCATACTTGAGGTGAGATCTTGTATAACGATATGTACTATACTTAACTCATAATAGAAGTTCAACTGTAAAATGTGTTATTCTTCATTTAAAACTTTAAAATAAATACTGTAAATCGGACTGAAAAGCCAAAGTAAACAGTATTTTATAAAAACAATTTTATTTTATATTCCTACAGCTTCATATTAAATAAAATAAATAGTTATTTAGAACCTGAAAATATTTACATTCTATTTAGATAATTGAATTATTTTATTTCTAATTTCTAAGGGAAACTTTTCAATATTAATTTTAGCACAACCTAAACAGTATATTTTACAATAGAATATACTACATTCCTTGTTGATACAAACAGCTTTGTTGCATATTGCACAGTCTGATCCTATAACTAATATTTCCCCTTTTCCTGGTAGACTGAATGGATCCTTCATTACATAGCTTGTATACTTTAATTCTATATTCCTAGAAAAAGGTGGTTGAGTACCTCTATAGTGGACCACCTCTTTAAGATTACAACTACTACAACTGAAGTCATAATTTACTAGTTCAATGCTTTTTTTCTTTGATGCATCCATTTAATCTGAAAAACAACATACTTCAGGTGAATAATTCATAAGTTTTTATTTCTTCATTTGAAATACATACATATTTGAAATCTGAGCTAATAAATATTGTACTATTCATTTTTTTGCATTTCTTTCGGAGCTTCCATGGGCCACCAATCTGGTCGTTGAGCTTCAGCTGTATAGTTATCAATATTTAAACTTTTTATATCTAGAGCTTCTTTAATTCTGACCAAACCAATGCCATAATTATGAGCAACACCTTTAAGCTTTCCCAAATTTAGCTTTGGATTATTACTGGCTGTAATAATTGTGCCTATTTCAATATTACCTATATTTTCTTTAAATTTTAAAGGCATTATTCGTTTACGCACAACACCTGTATGATGAATTCTAGCAGTAAGTTCTTGGCCTATATAACAACCTTTGTGAAAGCTAACACCATGGAGATAATCACAGTTTACTTCTAATGGAAAACTTAAGCCAGGTGGCAAATCTTCTGCTCCTTCACTTACACCGAGTCTATATCTTAAATATCTATATCCATCTTCATTACTTTCAACAGTAATATCATTGCATATACTTGATGCAATTTGTTCTCCACTTGTATGTGCTGTAGAAATTATTCTGTAACCCAGATCATTTAATCTTGGGTCTTTAAAGATCTTACCCTGTATATTTGAATTTTCATCAAATGTTATTTCTTTAGGTGGTATAATTGCCCACAATTTATATTGATTACTATCAAATTTTTCAATTGTTACCTTTCTTCTTAATTTGAATACTTTTAAATATTTTTCAAGAGAATCAATGATATTTTGATCACATTCAAGCATGAACGATTGATCATCGCTCCACTTGTGTACTAAAGTATCGAAAAGAACCCTGCCTTTATTATTCAAAAACATTGCATACACTGATTTAGCCCCTTCTTCAAAGTGCCGCATGTCATTTGTAATAAGTCCTTGTAGGAACTCTGAAGTTTCATCTCCAGTAAGCTTCAATAATTTTTTGCTTTTGAGGGGATAAAGTAAAGTTTTTGAATGATTTTTAGAATTGTTGTGCATATAATTTACAACTTGTTTAATGATGCCATATGGCTTTTGAATAAAGTATTTATTTACCTGATATATCATAATCAGCTTTAAATAAAACTTATGGCTAACTAAATAACTCAATACTTATTCGTTTGACAATTTATGTAATTAGAATACAGAATTTACAATTTAACACTCGCAACTGTAAATATCATTCTTTTAAAATTAAGTTATATAGTCCTGGGTACTAGCTATTTTGGCTTTTTAAGAAATGAAATATTTAGCGTTGAATAAAAATAATAAAAATTAATTGATTATATATATTGACTAATGAAGTGAAAGGATAACATCTGCCAGATCATGGCAGTTGCCTTTAGCATACAATACATCATAAATGTACAAAGTTCTTGCATTACAGGAGGTCCGTTACTCGGAGGATTCACTGGTTCTAAGACCGTAATGTTTACTAAAAAAAAATCTTAATTAACGGAGCGAATATAAAGGAAACTCTCTAATGGAATACTTTTATTAGGAAACTGATTACGTGTAAGTTTTTATTTCGTTTCTGTACTTGATTTAGATAGTTAATCAAATATTGAGTCAGTTACTTTGTTTAGTTATTATTAAGTGTTTAATTTGTTAAATTACGTTGTATACGTAAACTTATTTCAAGATTTGTTTTTAATTCCGATGAACTTAGTGATGTATTTTATTGTATTAGGGTTATTATTACAGTTTTTGTTTTTATTTTTAATTGTTTCAGAGTAAAATTTCGCAAAGAGAAAAAATTCCAATTTGACAGTACTTCGACAAAAGTATTACTTATACATCAAAAGCTGTTTGCAAGATATATAGCAA
The DNA here is from genome assembly GCA_018230265.1 of Delias oraia. NCBI lineage: Eukaryota > Metazoa > Arthropoda > Insecta > Lepidoptera > Pieridae > Delias > Delias oraia. The sequence goes on along the minus strand of DWCF01000275.1, from coordinate 201 downwards.
GTTCTATTCGTTAAGAAGCCACGAACCAATAAAACATACATGACACGGACTGAAGCTGCATTTATCAAAATTACATGACAAGGAATACAGGCAAGTACTAAAACGTTTATCAGAATTCATCATCAGCCCATCTAAATCCACTGCTGGACATAGGCCTCCCTCAAAGACGCCCACCCGCTGCGATCTTGAGCGATCTGGATC